>JAMWET010006298.1:130000-135000 GCA_024036415.1 Prochilodus magdalenae
CGCGTTTGCACATGCTCAGTGTCTGCTGGTGGGCCGACTGTGGCTCTGGGCTGAGGAAGATGAATCACTCCCACCAGGCAATTTATTACAAACACACACACTACACACATTCATTCCTCTGTGTATGTGTGTGTTTCTCAGTTTCCTCCTCTCCATCATTCTCTGTCTCTCTGTCTCCGTCTCTCTTCATGCAGTAGCCCTGGGTCAACAGGGTGATGTAATCAGATGTTACTGTTGATGATTGACATGTAACCTGACGGCGATGATTAGAGGTGATAATCACGGTGTTGGGAAACTGACGGAGTTTCGGAGGACTAATTTTCCTTTAACCACCTAAATGAAATCCAATAGTATGTACACACGGTGTGGGGGAATTCCCCCACTGTCCCTGCTACATTTGATTCACCACTGACAGAAAGTGAGTGTATGTGTATTGCATTCTCTCTTGTATGTTTCTCCAGCAGGCAGCAGGCACACTGCTATGAACCCACACCAGGAGGAGCTCATGTGTGCACAAACTTTCTGTGTATCAAGCGGCAGCAGAAGCGGTTTGTTCTAGTTTGATAGGTGTTGTATGTTGGTGATGCCCTGTTGTGCTTAGTGTGGTTGTGGTGTTCACCATAAAGAGAGGTAGTGTGGCTACTGGTGACCTGGTCCACTATGACCTGCTGTGGTTCTCTCTAAGCCCACATGCCTCTGTAGGACTCTAGTAGAACTCTAGAACCCCTGGTCAACTTATATAGACTGGAATATCCCGTTAAGCCTGCTAGCCGCCCATTTGCTTCTGTTCCCAGCATGTTCCGGGGACATGAGCTCAGAAGTACATGTAGAAGTGATCGTCTCCGGTAATCCACTCAGACAGAGATCAGATTAAACTATGCTGGAGTTTCCCTTTAATACCAACCTCACTGACCCAGCAGCAGGTCACCTTCACACCCTGGAGGAGGAGCTAACTTCCTGGAGCCAAAGTGACAGCTGTTCCTCCAACAACAACCAAGACCTGACTAATAATAACAGAGGGAGAGAGAGAGAGAGAGAGAGAGAGAGAGAGAAGAGAGAGAGAGAGAGCGAGAAAGGACAGAGAGAAGGCGGGAGAGGTAGATAGATAGAGAGAGAGAGATAGATAGAGAGAGAGAGAAAGAGAGAGAATGAGGAAGAGTAGAGAATGTGTGTAGGTAGTGGAAAAGAAAGATATAATGAGGGAGACAGAGAGAAAGAGGGAGAGAGAGATTATCACAGGTGGTGTGAGATTAGAGGTTATCCTATTTTTCCAGGAACACTCTCTTCATTTCTTCACTCATCTCATCCTTCGTTCCTCTGCAGAGACAGGTGAGCTTCACACCTGCTCAGATTACACACTCACACAGAGGAGTAAAACCCCTGACAACAGCTGCACACCAGAGAGAGAGAGAGAGAGAGAGAATGAGGGAGAGAGAGAGAATGAGGGAGAGAGAGAATGAAGGAGAGAGAGAGAGAGAATGAGGGAGAGAGAGAAAATGAGGGAGAGAGAGAATGAGGGAGGGAGAGAGAGAGAGAAAGAATGAGGGAGAGATAGAGAATGAGGGAGAGAGAGACTGTGACACTGTTGACTTTAAGGAGGACAAGTTGTGGGGGCCAGATATGATCGCATACTGAGAATGTACGTTTGGGGACCCCCTTAAGCCCCACTCCCAAATTCCTGAAATAAACAGTCTGCACTAATAAAGCTCCTCTGACTATCATAGGTTTTCACCGGTAGTGCTGCCATCGTGCCAGCGCTTGGGTGGCTTCGTGCAGCAGTCGGCCGTGTGCAGTTGTGAGGTGTGGAACGTAGCATAACAGTGACGGACTGTATCACAGCTACCACAGGCAGCAGGCCCAGCTTTACTGAAGGTCATTTTCTGAGCTATGTTGGAATGCCTGTGGTCAGTCTTGGTGAGACAGGTCAGTAACGTCAGCGCTTTAAATCAGTTTACATCATTCCAATTAAACAGGTTTATGATTTCTATAATGGTCTTTAATTTAACACATGCACGATTAGCACTGGATCTGGATCTGTAAGTGTTATTAATCATCATTACCTGCAGGAAGTCTTTCACCTGCTGTGATAAATTATGTGAATTAACTCACTAATTTTTACACGTTCAATAACCCACATTCTGATAGGAACACAGAGGTAATGAGGCCGTGCAACTTCAGATGGAGACACTGAATCAGAATCGCACACATACACACACACACACACACACATACATACACACACTCACACACACATACATACACACACACACACACACACACATACACACACACACACACACACACACACATACATACATACACATACACATACACACACACACACACATACACATACACATACACACACACACACACAAATACACACATACACACACACACACACACATACACACACATACACACACACACACACACACACATACACACATACACATACACACACACACACACACACACATACACACACACACACTCACACACACACACAAATACACACACACACACACACACATACACATACACATACACACACACACACACATACACATACACATACACACACACACACACAAATACACACATACACACACACACACACACATACACACACATACACACACACACACACGTACACATACATACCACATCCACAAACACACAACACACACTGACATACAGACACACACACCACACACACATACAAACCACATACAGACACACACACCACACACACCTACAAACCACATACACACTCTCATACACACACAGACACTCACATACACACCACATCCACAAACACACAACACACACTCACATACAGACACACACACACCACACACACACACACACTCCACACACATACACATAGACACACACCACACAGACACACACTCTCACAAACACACACACAGACACACACACTGTGCAGTGTTGGTCATCTTCTAGTTCTTCATCAGTGGTCACAGGACGCTGCCCACAGGACGCTGCCCACAGGACGCTACCAACAGGACGCCGCCCACAGGACGCTACCAACAGGACGCTACCAACAGGAAGCTACCAACAGGAAGCTACCAACAGCATGCTGCTGGCTGGATAGTTTAGATTGGCGGACAGTTTTCCGTCCAGCAGTGACAGTGAGGTGTGAGGCGAGTGAGTCTAAAGTCAGGTTGAGTAGAATGAAGTACGTGTCTCCTCTACAAGGGGCACACTTTCAGTAAGCTATCGCCGCAAAGCGCACAGGTCAGGAGAAAAGCGCTTCTTCTGAAGAACAGCAGGGTCTCTGAGCTCTACAGTCTGTGGAACTTCACACTTCAGTTCATGGAGAGAGAGAGAGCGTGTGGAGTTGTCAAATCCCGCTGAGTTTTAGAGCTGAACGTTAGAGCTGAACTTTAAAGCTGAACGTTAGAGCCTGGGTACCACTCACCAAGGAACACCCCACACACGTACAAACGCACACACAAGCAAGCTCACAGCACTGTTTTATTAGTGTACCTAATGTGTTTAATGTGCTGTTGTAACCACAGGCAGGTGACAGTTAACAAACAGTGTGATGTTGATGTGCTTGTGTTACCGAATACAGGGTGTACGGTAACTCAGTAAGTGTGTTAGTGTACTGTAGGTAGCGTGTTGGTGTTCAGTAACTCAGTAAGTGTGTTAGTGTACTGTAGGTAGCGTGTTGGTGTTCAGTAACTCAGTAAGTGTGTTAGTGTACTGTAGGTAGCGTGTTGGTGTTCAGTAACTCAGTAAGTGTGTTAGTGTACTGTAGGTAGCGTGTTGGTGTTCAGTAACTCAGTAAGTGTGTTAGTGTACTGTAGGTAGCGTGTTGGTGTTCAGTAACTCAGTAAGTGTGTTAGTGTACTGTAGGTAGCGTGTTGGTGTTCAGTAACTCAGTAAGTGTGTTAGTGTGCTGTACGTAGCATTTTGGTGTTCAGTAACTCAGTAAGTGTGTTAGTGTGCTGTACGTAGCGTTTTGGTGTTCAGTAACTCAGTAAGTGTGTTAGTGTACTGTAGGTAGTGTGTTGGTGTTCAGTAACTCAGTAAGTGTGTTAGTGTGTTGTACGTAGCGTTTTGGTGTACAGTAGTCCACCAATCAGGGTTCAGCGGTTCAGCAGTAGTCCACCAATCAGGGTTCAGGGTTAAGCGGTCACTTTGTTCTGAGCTTGTTTTGACCTGTTGGACAGAGCTTGGTTCTAGCTAATGGAACCTTTTCTCCATTTGTGTTCTGTGCTGATGATGTCTTGAATGGACATCAGTGTCAGACTAATGAATGAGCTTCTATTAAAGACTGGAGGACTGAGAGACACTACAGCCTCTTCACCTACACTGAGCTGAGTAAGAGTCCTGTTCCAGAAATGATAGTAGGACATTAGAGCCATAATAAATCATGCTCCTGTTACTCTCCATACTGAAGTACATTTGAAGGTAAGTACTTTAGTACTGCTACTCCAGTGGAGGTCTAAAGGGAGGACCTTCTACTCACACAGGAGGATTTTACCTTGGGTATCTCTACTTTAACTGGCTTGTGTACCATCACTGCAGAATTACTACTCTCAACAGTGTCTTCACAATACAGGATCATGTCTGGCTTAAACCCTGCCACAAAACCAGCAGAACAAACTGCTGTAGGTAATGTCTGGTAATGCCAAAACATTTGATTACGTATGTTGAAACAATGATGTGCATTATTTAACCCCACAGTCCAGCGCAATACCGCACACAGTGTAAATACATCAACATCCACATCCCAAGAGCTGCTTTACATGGCCAGTCCTGTCCATCGGTGAGCTGCAGCAGAGAGACTGAGGGTGCAGCAGAACATCAGTATGTGCACTAGCGCCTTAGCTATGGTGGCCTGAAGCCTGGCCAGCGGGAAGTGGCCCAGCATCCACTCTCTTTGTCCAACTGCAACCTTCTGCTCAGCCACATACCTCCTATGGTGGCAAGGCCAGTGGCAAGATGCCACCAACATATTACCCTGA
>JAMWET010006298.1:137500-160000 GCA_024036415.1 Prochilodus magdalenae
GGATGAAAGGAGGATAATGACCCAAAACACCCCTCCAAATCCACAATGGACCACCTCGAAAGGAAGAAAACGGAAAGGTTTAGCCATGACCGTCACAGTCCTCAAACCTAAACATCCAAAAACCCTGAACATAGGCCTCAAAGGAGCAACACGCACCAGATGGACTATAAACCTCACAGAACTCAAAGAATTTTGATGAGAGGAACAAATAAAAATGGCCCAAACAAGAACCCAAAACTTCTAAAACGAGAAACTACGAAACACCTTTACAAGCTCCCACCACCAGCCCTATGCCTGTTGGAGAGGGGTGTCCAAACTTTCTCATGCCACATACCATATAGGTGAGATAGATAGGTGTTCACATATAGGCTGTATAGCGTAAACAACAGACCAGCGATGCACCCTGTGGCCCAGAATAAAACTGTAGAGAATGAACTCTGACAAATCAGAAATGAGCGAACCATAATGACTCGAGTGACTGCAGACCAGCAGCTCAGAGACAACAACAGCCTTTATTCTCCCCGAGCAGAGCGGATTACCAAGCAGACTCCAGAGGCCCACCACATTCCTCACAGCTGTTGGGGGGATGTTGATGGACAGGCCAGGCGGGGGGCTCCATCAACAGTGTGGTAACTGTAGCTCTCACTCTGAGCTAGGAAACCTCACAACATCAGGATTCTTCAGCAAAGGAATCAGTGAAATCTCTCATTTTACTGCCATGTTTATCAGAGTGGCCACCGAAACCCCTATGCCCTAAAACAGTGTACATGTCCCACACCATTAAACTAGCACATATAAACCACAAGGGAGTGTTTAGACTATTACACACTTATCATCCAAACAATAGCTGCACAAATACCTGCACCCAGAAGAAGACAACCTGAAGGAATGACATCATGAGACATGCTAATGACAGTCATCCTGCAACACCATTGGCAGACGGCTGCACGATGCAGGACTACATGATCACAAACTGTTACGATGACTGCCCTTAACACCACGTCAGTGACACCATGCAACAGTGCCAAGATGCACACTTTGTTGTCACATATCACACGTCCAGAAGGCCTGGTGTCACTCCACCTCCACCCTTACTGCACCATCTGTAGGAACTGTGTGAGGATATTCAAGCTGCACGGGATGGATTACCACAGGACACCATTAGGAACTTCTACAGCTCCATGCCGAGACATCTGGCATGTTGGGTTAGCAAACACAGCGGTGCCAGACTGAAAGACACTACTTCTGTATGTGTAGCTCAATAAATATTGATCATATCAGTCTAAATTTATCATCATGTGTTGTTATGGTAACCTTTATCTTGCTTCCCAACAGCACTGCAAACCCACACCTCCTTCTGGGTGAAGCTGTTCTTTAGAGGATGAGTGTAACAAACATGACAAGTAGGCTAAATGCCTCGACATGTAGGCTGTTTTGCTGTTCCTCGTGCAGCGGGTGAGAGCGAAAGAGAGACAGAGAGAGAGAGAGAGAGAGAGAGAGAGAGAGAGAGAGAGAGAGAGAGAGAGAGAGAGAGAGAGAGAGAGAGCAACCATTTGGTACAGCAAATGTTTTTCTCAGAACAGTGACGATACGTGAATGGCATTGGACATTATATTGGACAACATACATCATACTGGGGCCTACATGTCTGAACAGTCAGGGTTCCCTTTACAAACCTCCAGGGAATCCTCAGACGGAAATAAACAGGCAGCCGCACAGGGTTCTGTCTGTGTGGAGTCAGCATGTTCCTCTCCTGTGGTTCTCTCCTCTGGCTATTCCAGTTTCCTCCAGCAGTCTACAGACATGCAGTCAGGTGAACTGGAGATACTAAACTGCCCAGCCCCACAATGATGTGTCTGTGTGTCTCCAGTGCGTTACCAGTGATAGACGGTAACCTGTCCTGGGTGTTTCGTGCCTTCTGCCCAGTCACCCCCCACGACCCAGGAGGGTAAGCAGTGGCTGCAATGGCTTTTCTGCTGGCACAACAGATATCACTTTTAACTGATACAATCAAATCAAATAGCACAGGACTCCGTCATCTCTCTCTGTGTGAAATGTTTTGACCTGCTAGTGTGCAAAAACGAGTGAAGAGGAAGGCAATAACAGTTCACACATCTTCACAGAGAGGCCCACAGCTTTCCTCATATCACACACTCCCGTAGGACGGAGAGTTTGATATCATCGCTGACCTGCCCGCTCACCTTCTCAGACCCAACACAGCTTCTGTTCTTCTGAATTACACTCCGTATACTCACACAGCGCTCAGTGAGCTCACCTGAGGGCGCTCCAGAGCTGGTGCTGTGTAGCTGTTATTTATCTGATGTTTGTAAGTTAAAGGGTGGATTGTTGGGAGCTGGTGTGCAGATGTGTGTAGATGTGTGCAGCGGATGCCTCTCACTCTCAAGGGTGAGTATTTAAGCCCTGCAGCAGAGGCCCTGATTTCATATGGCTGTGTTTACACCCCTCAGGCTCTCACAGTCTGGAGGAGACGTTACAACTCACAGCAGAGCTCACCATAGACACACAGCAGATGCACTCACACTCATCTCTGCACACACAGCTCTCTTCTGCTGAGAGCAGGCCACACCAGTTCATCATCATTCTGGCATGACTTTGTAATATTTGGGAAATCCCCAGCGCCAGGTGTGAATATGAGCACTGGGAATGAGGAGCGGGACGCGTACGGTGGTAATCGAAGATCAGTGATGTGGCGTCTGCGATGCCCCAAGACACCCGAGGAAAAGCCTAGTATGTTCCCTGATGGTGACCAATAGGAGGTCTAACTCTCCCCCTATAACCCTCTCTTGTTCTCCCGTTCTCACTCTGCAGCTGTCCGTGGGGTCTGTTATAGTGGTATTAGCACCTGTTACCATGCCTCTTTCTCTCTCTCTTCATCTCTTTCTTTCTCCTTCTGATCTTGATATGGGCAGCAGCTGCATTCTTTCTGTGCCCACCCCCATCCCATCCATTTAACACCTCTCTTATTCCTCTATGGTCCCCCTCTACTGCTCTCCCAACCTGTTTGGCCTTCTCAGACAGAGAGAGACAGACTTGTAGACAGATAGACAGGCAGACTGACAGACAGTAAGACAGACAAATAGACTGATAGGCAGAAAGAAAAACATACAGATTGCAGACAAACAAAATGATGAATGGACAGGCTGGTGGGCAGACAGACAGACGGACCTGAAAGACAGTAGGACTGCCAGACTGAAAATGACAGAGACACGCAGACAGATGTGTGTGTGCAGGATACAGATGTGCTGGAGTCTGTCACATATTGGAGAGAGAGAGAGAGAGAAAGAGAGAGAAAGAGAGAAAAATAGAGAGGGAGACAGAGAGACAGAGACAGAAATAAAGAGGGAGACAGACAGAGAGAGAGAGAGAGAGAGAGAGAGAGAGAGAGAGAGAGAGAGAGAGAAAGGAAGAGAGAGGGAGAACAAAAGAAGGAGTTAGAAGTTGAAAGAGCAGCAAATGAGAAAGAGAAAGGGGAGAGATAAATAGGTTAGACATAAGACATAAGGAAATGGAAAAAGAGAGGGAGGAGAGAGGAAAAAGAGAACAGTGTGTGTGTGTGTGTGCGTGTGTAAGAGAGAGAGAGACAGAGAGACAGAGAGAGAGAGAGAGAGAGAGAGAGAGAGAGAGAGAGAGAGGTTGACCCTCAGCTGTCCCACTCATGAATAAAGCTCAATTTTCAGGAACTGAACTTGAAACCAGCTGTGGCCATCACTCTTTCTCTCTCTCTCTCTCTCTCTTTCTCTCTCTCTCTCTCTCTCTCTCTCTCTCTTTCTCTCTCTCTCTCTCTCTCTCTCTCACACTTACACACGTATGTATTGTATATACTTATGTATTGCTGTACTTGTAAGGTCTTGAGTCAGAGTGAAGTGCTGCTGTGCTGTGTCATACCTAAACACACACATGTGCTGTGCTGTGTCATACCACACACACACACACACACACACACACACACACACACACACACACAGTCTCACTCACTCTCTCACACAAACACACAGCATTCAGACACAGTGACTGTGCCCACAGCTGTCTGAAGATTTTACTTAGTGAGACATTTATTGTGAAGCTCAGACCTTATACCATGATACGCCCCCTTCAGGAAACACTGTGCTTTACACTTCCACACAAACAAGCTCCACTCCTGCTTCGGATCTGAGAACATCCACAGGTGTTCCTGTCCATTCTTCCACTGTGAGAAGACACCTCGACACTACGGAGGTGTGAAAGGAAGCTCCTCACTGAGTAAAGGAGACACACACCTCCAGAACCACAAAACCACTGAGTGTGTTTGATGTTATGTGGATGGAGAGAAGACGCAGAAAATGCTAAACCAGCTTCTAACACTGACCTTTGGAGGGGTGGCTCTGAGGAACTGGGAGTGAGTCTCCGGAGATTAATGAAAGCTGGACTGAAGGTGAGGAGTGGACACGACACACTCTGGAGTTAAAATTAGCAGTGGAGTATTTGTTTTGTTAAATGTATTCTTTTGTTTTGATCCTAATGCTGAAAAATAAAAATCAGATTCTGTCGAATGAAGGAGAAACAATTAATGATCAGGAGACAAGACAATTAACACAGATCAGATTAACAGCAGACACTGTACTCACACACTAACTAAAACACTCACACACCTCACACATACATACACATACCCACACTTTCACACAGTCCCTATCACCCACACACACACATACAAACACTCACACACCTCACACATACATACACATACCCACACATATTCACACACACACACACACACACACACACACACACACACACATATTCACACACACACACATATTCACACACACACACACACACACACACACACACACATACACACACACACACACACACACACACACATACACACACACACACAAACACACACACACACACACACACACATACACACACACACACACACACACACATACATACACACACACACACACATGTGCACACACACACACACATACCCACATGTATTCACACACACACACACACACACACACACACACATACATACACATACACACACACATGTGCACATACACACATACCCACACATATTCACACACACACACACACACACACGTGCACACACACACACACACACATACATACACACAAACGCACACACACACACAGACACACACATACACACACACACATGCACACACACATACACACAAATGCCCACACACACGTGCACACACACACACATGCACTGTGTACAGATGTGAGAAATCCAGAAAGACTAAACGATAAACAGATAAACAGCTGTGACAAACAAAGTGCTGCTGCTGACTCCTTTCACATGTGCGTTCAGGTTGCCCTCACGCAGCGTTAAAGGTGTCTGTGTGTGTAAGTGATAAGGAAATCTGTTCATTTCACTGTCAGTGTAGGAACGTGCGCTGTGTGACCGATTCTATTAAACACGTTTAACCCTTTACACTCTCCAGGGCCTGCTCGCTCTCTACCTGGATCCGATATATAAGGTGACTGCAAAAACAACAGGAGCGGTATGAAGGTGTAAGGTGTGTGTCGCTGGTAGTGTTGAGTAAGGAGTGGAGCAACAGAAATTTCCAGTCCTTGCTCAAATGACTCCACTCCATTTTCACTCCTGGTTTTGTATTTCTCCATCTCACTCCTCACTCACACATCAGAGGAGCCGCTCCGCTCTGTGTCACTCCTAATTATATAATTTATGGCTGTTACTAAATGAAGAACCAGCTAAACATTGTGTGCTACAGGCTTTTTACAGAAGGTCTGGGCTTGAAAAGGCTAGAAACCTGCAGTGGGCAAATAAACGCACAAGCTTTTTATAACAAGCGCTTCATTACTCTCACAGCTGAATGGAGACTAGAACTTTGGTAGGTTTGGTGTGTTTGAATTTTCAGTATGTAGGTCTGAACAGCTCCGCAGTGCAGATGCTGTGTAATAACGACCATCATGTGTGAGCTGTAGAGTCACTGCATCACTCATGTCATACAGAGAAGAAAAAAGTGGAAAAAAGACTTTCTTGACTCTGCAGCAGAGAACCCTAATGTACTGCGGCACCAACAGGACAGATTAGTGTTGGATAATTATTGTTGGGTGCGTATTAGTATTGAGTGAATATTAGTGTTGGCTGAGTAATAGTGTAGGATGCGTATTTGTGTTGGGTGAATATTAGTATTGAGTGAATATAGTGAATATAGTGTCAAGTGAGTATTAATGTCGAGTAAGTTTTAGTATTGAGTGAATATAAGTGTTGGGTGAATATTAGTACTGAGTAAATGTTAGCGTTGGGTGAGTATTAGTGTCAGGTGAGTATTAGTGTTAGGTGAGTATTAGTGTTGGCTGAGTAATAGTGTAGGATGCGTATTTGTGTTGGGTGAATATTTGTATTGAGTGAATATTAGTGTTGTGTGAGTATTAGTGTCAGGTGAGTATTAGTGTTAGGTGAGTATTAGTGTTGGCTGAGTAATAGTGTAGGCTGCGCATTAGTGTTGGGTGAATATTAGTATTAAAGGAATATTAGTGTAAAGTGCCTATTAGTGTCAAGTGAGTATTAATGTTGAGTAAGTTTTAGTATTGAGTGAATATAAGTGTTGGATGAGTATTAGCATCAGGTGAGTATTAGTGTTGAGTGAGTATTAGTATTAGGCGAGTATTAGTGTCGGATGACTATGGGTGTCAGATGTGTATTAGTCCTGAATAAGTACACTGGGTAAGCTGAGCATTGGTATAGGTTGAATATAAGTATTGGGTAAATATTAGCGTTGGGTGAATATTATTATTGGGAGAGTATTAGTATTAGGTGAGTATTAGTGTTGAGTAAGTATTAGTATTAGGTGAGTTTTAGTGTTGGATGACTATGAGTGTCAGATGTGTATTAGTGCTGAATAAGTACACTGGGTAAGCTGAGCATTAGTATAGGTTGAATATAAGTACTGGGTAAATATTAGCGTTGGGTGAATATTATTATTGGGAGAGTATTAGTATTAGGCGAGTATTAGTGTTGGATGACTACTGGTATCAGATGTGTATTAGTGCCAAATACTAGGCTTAGTGAGCAAGCTGAGTATTAGTATAGGGTGAATATAAGTATTGGGTGAATATTAGTATTGGGCGATGTGATGATGTCAAAGCACCAGACACATCACTAGTTACATCTTACAATGTTTAGTTAATATTATTATAAAGCTAGCTTTGTGTAGAGTCTTTGTGTAGAGTCTATGTGTAGAGTCTTTGTGTAGAGTCCAGTAATGTACATGATTACCATATAAGCTCTCTGTCCCATGCTCTTTCAGGTACGCTCCATGTAGTGGGAGGGGCTTATGGGGCATGAAAGGGGCATGAGGGAAGATGTTGGACAGTCGTGGCTAAAGTGCAGCTAGGTGCACACGTGGTGTAAGGTATCGTTATCAGTCGACAGGAACTTTTATGTTTTACTTTCTTGTCCTTTTCTTTTTGTACCTGTTGTGTTACACACGTGTGCAATATCAAATCAATTCTGGAGCTCATTGGATCGTCTCTCCGAGTACCTTGTGGCTGCCTCATTACACCGACCACTCACGGCCACACCAGCACAGGCGAGTATTAGTGTCAGGTGAGTATTAGTACAGGATGAATATTAGAGTCAGGTGAGTATTAGTGTTAAACGGTGATACACTATCACACACTCACACAGGCACACACAGAGCTGCACAGAACACACCAGCAGAGCCACTTCCCATATCAAATAACAGACCAGCACAGAGATAATAACTATAATGACATGTAGCATATATATAACAACATATAATAATAACAGATATAATATACCAGTTTAAAGAGGAGACCCGAGAAAACAAGAAAGAGGAGAAAGAGACAAAACAGACACAGACCTCTCTCTCCCTCCCCTGACTCTCTCTGTAGTTCATATCTCATTATAAAATGAACTGTCTTGTTATGTTTGGTTTTATGTCCTGTGCTGCAGTTTTGTGCTGAGGTTTTAAAAACAGTCTGTGTACCTGTGTGTGCGCGTGTGTGTGTGTGTGTTTGTGTGTGTGCGTGTGTGTGTGTGTGTGTGCATGTGTGTGATCAGTAACAGATGCCTGTACCCACCAGGGAACACAGATACACTGATTCACTGAAAACAGGCTGAATAGCTTGTTTCCTCTGTGTACTATGTAGGCAGATACAGCGAGTGCTCTCATTGGTCAAGACTTCAGGAACTGGACTGAAGGTCTTACATCATCAAGAAGAAAAGGGGAAATCAACCTATCACAATCTGATTTACTCCAGTCCTGGATGTTCTAGATAACTGAATGTAAATCTATGTGGTAGTGTGTTTAGGTTCGGGTTAATTGTTAGATATGTATAACAGTGGTGGCAGCTCTTTGGGAGGGACTCTTTACTGAAAGACTGCATTTTTTGACAAATAGACCAAAGTCACTGGAAAGGACCATGGTTCCTTTGACGTCCATTAGAAGTAACATTCTGTGGTGTCGGAGAACCCAGAGGATACCCACACAGACACAGGGAGAACCTGCAAACTCCACATAGAAAGGACTCCGGACACCGCACCCAGGAGTCAAACCCAGAACCTTCTTACTTTGATAAGAGAACGATAAGAGAGATAAGAACCCAGCATTACACAGGCATCCTAACTAGACTATACTGTCCTAACCTCAGGATAAACCCGAACAGTGTCCTGACTTGTGTTCAAGCATTAGTTTCTACAAACAGCTCTCTTAAATCAGTATCTCCACATGTACAGCGGGTTCTTAGTGAAGAGCAGAAGGTTGGGTTCTAGCTTTACTGGCATCTGGTTCATAAGAACGAGGTCAAGCAGCAAACAAACAGGACAAAACCCCTCTGCTGACCGCGATGAGCGCCACCTCATTTTAATGTCACTTAACCACTGTAAGATTACCTCAAGTGACCTACAGTAAGACTGGTGAGGGTGGCTGGGGTGAAACGCATAGTGAGCATGGTTCTAGAAACAGGCTTCTGGAGGCGTCATTAGCGATTTACTAATAAACAGTTCTAATATGATATCTGACCTGGAATATGGGGGCGTGTTTCCAGTAGTGTATTGAATAAAACAGAACTGCTCATTTCGGTCAAACACAAACCCAAACACTGTACAGCTAGAGACACTGATCATTTTCAGGTGATCTCTTACATTTCACGTTTATCTCCACTGTAAACCAGAACTTTTTCACTTCTGATGTTTTATTCTAACAATTTTAAAAGCCCCAGACACTGCAGACTCACAATCTCCACCATCCTCTATTACTACCTTCCTTTCCTAATGTTGATGAAAACAATGCAATACAGGTAAAGTGTTACTCCCTTAACAGACGCCTGTTTGAATCTAATAAGCATGTTGCTGATATTTAAATGTAGTTCATTGTGTGAGGTGTAAACAGAGTGATTGAGAGCGGGTTTGGTGTGAGGTGTATACAGAGTGATTAAGAGCGGGTTTGGTGTGAGGTGTATACAGAGTGATTGAGAGCAGGTTTAGTGTGAGGTGTATACAGAGTGATTGGGAGCGGGTTTAGTGTGAGGTGTATACAGAGTGATTGGGAGCGGGTTTAGTGTGAGGTGTATACAGAGTGATTGAGAGTGGGTTTAGTGTGAGGTGTATACAGAGTGACTGAGAGCGGGTTTGGTGTGAGGTGTATACAGAGTGACTGAGAGCGGGTTTGGTGTGTTAGTGTCTCAGACATCAGGCAGCGTATTCATAACTACCACGTAGTAACTTTCTGTGACGGAGCTCTTAGGGGGGGACGTCTGGTTACCTTCACCACCACTGTGAACAATCCTGACTTAACCTGGAATGCAGCGCTGCACACCAGACACTCTGAACGACTCTGTTTACTTCCTAACCGCTTACTTATGCAGGAATTTTGGAAATTCTGTGGAGTTCCCCCAGTAGGCTCCGAGGGTTCCCTGCTGCATTAATGCAACTGGGGCCGTCACGTTACAGAAGCTACCAGCAGGTCAGTGGCTCAGGGTTCATTCAGTATTCCCTGCTCCTGTAGTGCTTCCTGAACTTGACTCTGAACTCTGCCTTCCCTGGGTTCCTGCTACCTCTGGCTCTCCTCTCCGACCCTCCTGCCCTTCCTGCTCCTGACTCTGCCTCCCTCCCTCTGCTCCATGCAGCTGGCGGCTCCGTGTCTCAGAAGCGTGCGAGGAGGAGAGGACAGGCTGTGAGTGTCGTTTAGAGCGATGTGCCGGCTGTCTCCCAGCTGCAGCGGTAAAGCAGCGCCGCCCACATCTATATTTTATGTCGCATGTTCGGAGGAGAGAGAGAGCCAGATGGGTCTCCAGTGGCACATGCACTCCTCCTCTCACTCACTCATTAATTACCCAGCTCCCCCTCCATCCCTCATCACTCCCTCTCCTCGGCTAATGCTCTGTTTATCCTCTAGATCAGACTTCTCCAACCGCCAGGCTGTGGACCAGCACTGGGCCGTGTGTACCAGCCTGCAGCAATGCAGCAGCTGCTGAAATCTAAATGCTCTTATTATTAACAGTGATGTCATTAATATTAATGTAATATCAGCTTTTATAATCTCCTACCAGATCATACCGAGCGGTTAGGAGAGAAATAAATAAACACATATTAACAAATATAACACGAGGGGTGAAACAGCAACACCCCCCTGAACTCTCTCTGCTCTCTCTCTCTCTCTCTCATCTACCTCCACCTCTATCACCCTGTCTGTCTCTTACTCTCTCTGCTCTCCTCTCTTCTCTCCCTCTCTACTCTCTGCCTCCATCCTCGACTCGACCTCTACCCTGTCTCTAACTCTCTGCTCTCTCTTTCCCTCTCTTATCTCTCTCTAAACTAACCTCTCTCCTCTCTACCCTCCCCTTACCTCTCTCTACCTCTCTTCTCTCTCGCATATCTTATCTCTCTCTACCTATCTCTCTACTATCTCACATCTACGCTCTCTCCTCTCTCTCTCTCTCTCTACCCTCTCTACTCTCGTCTCTACCTACGTATCTCTCTCACAGGACACTAGAAACTCTCTCGTCCTCCCTCATCTCCTCTCTCGACACTACGACCCTCTACCACCCTGTCATCCACCCTTCTATCACCCTCTACCCTGTCTCTAACTCTGCTCTCCCCTCTCTCTCTCCCCTCATCTTAGTCTCTCATCTCTCTCTCTACCTTAGTCACCGCATAACATACGCTGTCTCTCTACTATCGTCTACCTCTAACGTCGTCTACCCTCTAGCTCTACTCTACCTCTCTACTCTCTCCTCTACTCTCCTTCTCTTAACTACTCATCTGCTCTACCTCTACTACTATCTCCTCTCTACCTCTATTCTCTCCTCTCTCTCTCGTTACCACTCCCTCTGGGCTCTAATAGCCATCTCTACCTATCTCTCTACCTCTCTCTAATACGCTCTCTACTTGTCTGACACTCCCTCTACCTCATACTCTCCCCTCCCTATCTAATCTCTCTCTACCATCTATCTCTCACTAAGTACTCTCTCTAAACTCTCTACTTCTCTCTCTAAACCTCTCTCTCTATCTCTCTCTAAGCCTATAATACTTCTCGTTCTATTCTTTATCTCTCTCTAGACGTCACTCTATCTCTCTACCTCTCTACTCTCTCTCTACCTATACTCTCTCTCTCACCCTCTACCCTGTCTCTAACTCTCTGCTCTCTCTCTCCCTCTCCTCTCTCTCTACCCCTCTCCTCTCTCTCTACCTATCTCTACCTCTCTACTCTCTCTACCTCTCTACCCTGTCTCCAACTCTCTGCTCTCTCTCTCCCTCATCTCTCTCTACCTATCTCTCTACCTCCCTACTCTCCCTCTCTTATCTCTCTCTACCTCTCTACTTTCTATCTCTCTCTCTCGCTCTCCTCTCTCTCCCTCTTATCTCTCTCTACCTCTCTACTATCTCTCTCTTTGTACTCTCTCTCCCTACCTCTCTACTATCTCTCCCTCTCCTCTCTTCCTCTACCTCTCTACTCTTTCTCTACCTCTCTACTCTCTCTCTACCTCTCTACTTTCTCTACCTATCTCTCTCTACCTCTCTTCTCTCTCCATCTCTTATCTCTCTCTACCTCTTTACTCTCTCTCTCTACTCTTTCTATACTCTCTTTCTACCTATCTCTCTCTACTTCTCTCTCTACCTTGCTACTCTCTCTCTACCTCTTTTTATCCCTCTACTCTTTACCTCTCTATTTTATTTCCCTACCTCTCTACTCTCTCTCTATACCTCTACTCTCTCTACCCTCTCTCCATACTCTCTTATACTCTCATTCCTGATCTCTCTAACCTACTCTCTTTCACTTCTACTATATCTACTTTCTTTTAAGTCTCATGGGCCATCTACTTTGAGTGCTTTGTTCCTCTTCTCCCACTTGCTATTTCCTCGCTACTCCATTCTCTCTATTTCACATTTTCCCTAACCTTCTGCTAATACTCTCTTCTACACCCTTCTCTCTCTCCACTCTAGTCTCATCTCCTTCTCCCAACTTCCTACTTTCTCTACTCCTACCATTACTTTGTCTTTGTTCCTCTTTACTCTCCCCTTCTCTCTCTACAGGCTAAGCTGCTCTCTCTACCTTTCTTCTTCCTCCTATCCACTCAACAGACTAGCTTTCCTAGCTTTTCCACTTCCCTCTCATAAACAACCCCTCCTCTCATTACACTCTCGGCCTCTCACAATCTCTCCACCTCCCTCTCAACAGCTTCTATTTTCTCTGCAAACAAACACAGATTCTCTCACCCTATTCTCTCGCTCTCTTTACCATTTCTTTTAACCTTCATTTTACCACTTCCTCTTCTACACCTAATTAATCCACTTGAAACAAATTGAAATAATTTTAGGTGGGACAAATAAAACACTTTTTTACAGTGCATCCATCCAGCAGTCTCTGACTGTACATCTACAAGGTGAAGCAGCAAGGTAGGAGTGTCTAACAGAGTGGACAGTGAGTGGACGCAGCAGCACTGATGTGTCTGATCCACTCACACCAGCACAACACACACTAACACACCATCACCACATCAGTGTCAATGCAGTGCACCACCCACATAATGACTGCTCTGTGGTGGTCCTGTGGGGGTCCCATAATTTAATTGTGAAGACTTCCGCTACTTCTTATTTTCCAGATAACCCAAACACATCCAGTGGTGGTGAGGTTCTGCACTCTGGGGTGGTCAGTCCATCGTTCTGCTCCTTTTCTCAGTAAGAAGCTTCTTGAACCACTGCATCTCCTTTCAGACCCATAGCATTTAGGTTTCTTCTCACAGTGGACGGATGGACATGATTTTCACCATCCAGGTACACAAAGAAAGTGGTCATGGTACAGGCTGACCATATTTATGCAGTCTTCTATCTAATGTGTGAGTCTCCACTTCATAGCAAAAACAAGTATGCATGTGTGTGTGGATGGTGCAGAGACAGATGGATGTTCAGGGTTTCCTCTTTCCTGCTCTGAGAGGCTAATTAAAGTTCAGCAGCAGCAGGAGGAGGGTTCACACACACACACACACACACATACACACACACACACACACACACACACACACACACACACACACACACACACACAAAATGAGCCCCCTGTGACTGAACCGTACCTAACAGTGTGTAACACCTCCACCAGCACCAATAACAGCTGTGATTGGATTCGGCATGTGCTGGACAAGTTCCTGGATATAGGCAGCACAACGTTCAGACACTCGTCCATTAAAGAATTGTGTGAGGAGAGTTTCCTGTAGACTGGGATTTTTGCCACTGCTAATAGGTCTGTTTGTCTGTACTACTACCTTAAACACGCAGTGTGACTCATGGTTCGATGATCTTGTATACAGATATGTATTATGAGTCACTTAAAGGAATCATTAGGAGTGGAGTTGCCCTTTAATATAACAATAACATGTACCTCAGTAAATATATTATATATTACATAATATATAATTACAGTAAACATCGGACCATCATTGCCGTGTATAAAGCGGCATCAAAGAGGGAACATAAACATTAACGTGTTTATTTCATGACCTGGTAGTCTGTCCAGTGTGTTTCCACCCAACGAGTGACAGCCCCCCCCCCAATTCTCTATAGAAGACACTAAATGCATTTTTTCAGGCCAAGAAGTCTACTGCGTCGTGTTCTCCTGGCTTAAGGCTTAAATGTAGCCCATTAGCAATTAGGGCAATTAGTGCCAATAATTAGGGCTGAGTTTTTTAACACAGCATATCTAGAGCTGGTTCACAATTTATTTTTAATTTTCACACTTCAAATTTGTTGCAGGAATAGTTGATAATCTGAATAAGATGATGGTTTCAGTATAAAAGCAATATTTAAGCAAACTATATATAAGCAAAAAACTTATTTTTTATAGTGTTGTAATAAAAATCAAATCTTGGGATTTGACAATTGCACTTTCTATATTATATTATATTATATTATATTATATTATATTATATTATATTATATTATATTATATTTAGACTGACCAGCATATGTATAGATATGAATAAGTACACATATTCATCTCTTTAGCTCCTTCCAGCTCTTTATTACTTATACTATTTATTCTATTAATTGTGTTTTATTTTATTTTTCGTATTAAAATACTTGTTCCCAGTCTGTATGCTGGTCTGTTCAGTCATTTGTGTGTGTCACACCTAGACTAATCCCGTGTATGTGTAACACACCAGGAGAAATAAAGTGACTCTGTGGTGGAATCTTGATTGCTGGGTTTAGAACTCTCAATGAGTAACGAGTTTGCTAAAAGGTAGCTTAGCTAAGGTTAACATCATCATGTTAAGCTACACAGTGAGTGCTTTGCTCACTCTAAGGAGTAATATGTAAATTGCTAACGCTGACCTGCAGCCCCTTGATCATAAAAGACCGGTCCTAGGCCAGTTTGTGAGCTGCAACTGAGAAAACAAGGTATATATTTTTTGAAGCGTGTTTAATGAAAACTGCAATTAATTTTTCATATCAGGTTCCACAGATGCAGAACTGAATGTGAATCCGTGTGGTGGGAAATCGATACAGTGCTGATTGCGATTCTGGGGTCAGTGTGAGTATAAACCCAATGTGCTCTCATGGAAAACAGGTCATCCATCATCTTCATCAGTTCATTCACACGTACACACTCACAAACACACAGACAGACACAGACACACACTCATACACACTTATACACACACACACACACACACACACACGTACACACTCACAAACACACAGACAGACACAGACACACACTCATACACACTTATACACACACACACACACACACACAGACACACTCACAAACACACAGACAGACACAGACACACACTCATACACACTTATACACACACACACACACACACACACACACACACATACACACTCACAAACACACAGACAGACACAGACACACACTCATACACACTTATACACACACACACACACACGTACACACTTACAAACACACAGACAGACACAGACACACACTCATACACACTTATACACACACACACACACACACACACGTACACACTCACAAACACACAGACAGACACAGACACACACTTATACACACACACACACACACACACAGACACACTCACAAACACACAGACAGACACAGACACACACTCATACACACTTATACACACACACACACACACACACACACACACACATACACACTCACAAACACACAGACAGACACAGACACACACTCATACACACTTATACACACACACACACACACGTACACACTTACAAACACACAGACAGACACAGACACACACTCATACACACTTATACACACACACACACACACACACGTACACACTCACAAACACACAGACAGACACAGACACACACTCATACACACTTATACACACACACACACACACACAGACACACTCACAAACACACAGAAAGACACAGACACACACTCATACACACTTATACACACACACACACACACGTACACACTAACAAACACACAGACAGACACAGACACACACAAAAACACACAAAAACACACACACACACACACACACACACGTACACACTCACAAACACACAGACAGACACAGACACACACTTATACACACACACACACACACACACAGACACACTCACAAACACACAGACAGACACAGACACACTCACTCACACACACACATACACACACACACACACAGACACACTCACTCACACACACACATACACTCACTCACACACACAGACACACTCACACACACACACATACACTCACTCACACACACACACACTCACTCATTTACACACACACACACACACACACACAAACACACACACACACACAGATACAAACTTCTCTTTAACTGATCACTCTGTAATTGGCTGCTCTGTGACTGGTCCCTCTATAAGTGGCTGCTCTGTAATTGGTTGTTTAGCGTTATTTGGCATTCCACAGGACTGATAACACAATCCTCACTAATCCCCGAACAAATTTCCCCTAGATGCAGAGAATTTATCATCTTCAGAGAGGGCTCACTGAAAGAAGAGAACACAAAGAGAGAAAAAGAATAAAAGAAAGAAAAAGAAAGAGAGAGATTAGAGTTAGAAGAGAGTAATAAGGAGGAGGAAGACAGAGAGAGAATGGAGTGAAAGAAAGAAAATGAGACAGGGAAATATAATGTTTGACATTTAATTGAATGAGAGAAAGAGGGAGAGAGTGAAAAAGAGATAATGCATGATGTTTAGTGGAGACGGAGAGAGAGAGAGAGGGACAGAGGGAGATAATAGAGAGAAGGAGGAAGACAGAAAGAATGAAGTGAAAGAATGATAGGGTGATGATGTATGACGTCTGTGCTAGTCTGTATTAGTGCACCGGTTAGTGCTAGGCTACTAGTCTATGGTTGGCTGATAGTGCTGGGATAGTGCTGTGAGAGTGCTAGTTTGTGCTAGCCTATGCTAAACTGCTAGACTGCGTTAGTCTTTTGGTTAGAGCTACGCTGCTGGTCTATGCTCGACTGCCAGTGCCACAGAAGTGCTAGTTTGCTGTTGCGGTGGGCTGCAGTGGGTTGCAGCACAGGGGGGTGCTGGAGTTTGTACGCAAGCTTTTGAGGGTGATTTGCGGTTGTGTGTAAATTGAAGCTGCTCTGCGGTGAAAAGCGGCTCGTAAATATCACAGGGACTCGGTGGCACACACACACCGACTGCTGACAGCGGGGGGGCGATGGATGAGAAACACATTCCAAATAAATATCACATCAATCTCATCAATCACACAGAGAGAGAGAAGGAGAGAGAGGAAGAGAGAGGAATAGAGAGAGAGAGACAGTAATCATGGTGAATAATTTAAGGCTAGCAGACAGTTTCAGCTACATTTCCACCTTAATCCATTATCTTCTGTGCTTGGCTGAAAGTGAATTGTCACTGTTAATCCAAGAAAAGGCCGAATCACCATTAAAGTCCAAACAGTGAAAAAACACCACCAGGACACAGTAACTCCACCCCCTAGAACCTGCAACCTGTGTGATTAGCTCTGTGTGTGTGCATGTTGTATACTCATCATCTACAGAATATCTGCCCCCAGAAGGAGGTGTGTGACTGCAGTGCTGTTGGGAAAGACGATAAATATTACAGGAACAATAAATGATGATAAATTTAGACTGATATGATCAATATTTATTGAGCTACACATACAGAAGTAGTGTCTCTCAGTATGGCGTTGGGCCACTGTGTTTGCTAACCCAACATGCCAGACGTCTCTGCATGTAGTTGTGGAGGTTCCTGGGTGTCCTGTGATAATCCATCCCATGCAGCTTGAATATCCTCACACAGTTCCTGCAGATGGGCAGTTTATTAGATAGGGGTGGAGGTTTAGTGAAACCAGCCCTTCTGAATATGTGAGCATGGTACAGCCCCCACATATTTGTTGATCCTTGTTTTAGTGCTGGGATATCAGCAGCTTCGAAAAGTAGCTAAACTGGGACAGATTTCATTATTTTTTAAATATTTATTTACTAAGCATATAATTTTGTGATTATTACCTAATAGTTTAAGGTAAAGATTGGTGCAGATTTAAAAACTCCGGACCCCTAGAGGGCAGTGTTGTAGTCTTGAGCCTTCAGGCTTTTTTACTCCAACACAAACAAGTAGCATAAGTAAGCCATGTGAAATCCAGCCCACACAGACAGCTCGGGTATTTCTACTGACAATTCCCAATAAAGCTGTTTTCATTCTGATTGTGGCTGAATCCCAAATGAGTCCCTAAGTAGTGCAATACACAGTGGCTCCTGCAACCTGCAGTGTGTCATATGTCTAATACACAGCCATTTGGAAATTTAGCCATGTGTACACAGCTGTATTTTATTCATCCATACACTGTACATCTGTACTGTATGCTGTGTTTAGCTGTACACCTGAACACTGAACTGCTATTCTCCTACCAGCACTGTACACTTTACATACCGCATACTGTCGTATACTAATTTACATTCACAGCATTGACACTGAGAACCAGCCAAACTACAGAGGCCATGTTAAACATCACTGTAGTACAGTCTGCGCATGCGGACGCTGGTGCTGCTAATGACTCTATCCTGTGTTTATGTGTGCGCAGTCGTGCAGGAGCCGTAGTTGTGACTGTTTGTATGTGGTTTCAGGCACGACTTTGAGGAATCACCTCATGAAAGTTCTGAAACTGTTGGACAAGCGGTCAAAATTTCTCAATCGCTCATCGCTTCCCCTCTCACACTGCATGATGCCCATGGAAGCTGAAATTTGTCCCGATCATACATTTCAGTTGGCTCAGACAAAATAGAGGGTTAAACCGCAAAGTGTATGCCATGCCTAAGGGTGCACATCTATGTGTATAGTAGTGTTTTTATACTCTTAATATATATAATATATAATATGCAATTATAACACCTGGATCAGGATATACATCATATCACCAGGTTCACTGTGTACCAAATACACTGGCATTATGTTTCCTTTTAATCAATACTATCGGTCTTTTACTTTGTTAGCAGAATGGGCTGTTACTCAGTGTGTGCTGCATCATACTGTATTGAGAGTACAGTAATAACTGTACACTGAGAAATCTAGTTTATTAGCAGTCTACTGAAAGTACAGTCATAGCTACAGTAATAACTGAGAGTTGTAGTTTGTTAGCAGTGTATTGAAAATACAGTAATAACTACAGCACCCTGGAAACTGTAGTTTATTAGCAGTCTACTGAAAGTACAGTCATAGCTACAGTAATAACTGAGAGTTGTAGTTTGTTAGCCATGTATTGAGAGTATAGTAATAACTACAGCACCCTGGGAACTGTAGTTTATTAGCAGTGTATTGAGAGTATAGTAATAACTACAGCACCCTTGGGAACTGTAGTTTATTAGCAGTGTATTGAGAGTATAGTAATAACTACAGCACCCTGGGAACTGTAGTTTATTAGCAGTGTATTGAGAGTATAGTAATAACTACAGCACCCTGGGAACTGTAGTTTATTAGCAGTGTATTGAGAGTATAGTAATAACTACAGCACCCTGGGAACTGTAGTTTATTAGCAGTGTATTGAGAGTATAGTAATAACTACAGCACCCTGGGAACTGTAGTTTATTAGCAGTGTATTTAGAGTATAGTAATAACTACAGCACCCTGGGAACTGTAGTTTATTAGTGGTGTACTGAGTACAATAATAAGTACAGCACCCTGGGAGTTGTAGTTCATTAGCGGGAGCACTAGAGCAGCAGCCCAATCCTGTCGCTTGCTTTTTTCTGTGTCGTGAGAGGATCATAGTAGAGCCGTGCTGAGCACATGGTGACAGGGCAGTAGTAGAGGATGTAATGCTGGGTTGTGGGGTGCTGTAGTGAGGGAGCAGGTCTGTGTGGGGGAGGAGAAACAGCCCAGAGTTTTTTCCTGCTCTGCTATAAATTTTCAGTGGCGTCACAGATACAATCTGGCCGAGGACACAGACCACGCGTCAGACTACACCGGGTGTGTGTGTGTGTGTGTGTGGAGGATGAGGGATTGGTTGCTGCTGAGATTCTGACATATCGGGCCCCACTCCCTGCTGCCCTCAGTTTAGCCTCCACAAGAAAACCACTCTCAGACAGACAGAGCTAATTTACCATCTAACCCCCTCTCTCTCCCGCCCCTCTTTCTCACACTCACTCTCTTTCTTCTCTCTCTTACGATTCCTCTTACTCTCATTCTTTCCCCTCTGTCTCTTCATCTCTGTTTCTCCCCCTCTGTCTCACACTCTCTTTCCCCGTTCTCTCATTGTTCCTCCATTTTCTCTCTCTCTCCGAGTTCTCTGTCTTTGTATTCTCGATCTCTTTCTACTTACCTTCATCTCTCTTTCCCATACTTCTTCCTTTATCTTTGTTTGCCTTTTATTCATCTTTCTTTTTCTGCCATCACTTTCAGTTAGCCCTGTCCTGCTTCCCTCTCCCCCTCTCTCTCTCTTTCTATCACTCTCTCTCTCCCTCCCTCTCTCCCTCCCCCTCTCTATCACTCTCTCCCTCCCTCCCTCTCTCTTTCTGTCACTCCCTCTCTCCTTCCCTCCCTTCCTCCCTCTCTCTCTGTTACAGGTCCTGTTACAGTGTTAGAGAGCTCTCCGGTAATTAATGGGAAATTTTAATGAGCTTATCAGGTGAAAAGCAGCTTTCCCTCCGCAGGGCTCTACAGAGCAGCACATTCATTCATTACAAACACAACACGCTCTGATAAACAGCTCTGAACCCGGATTACTCAGCTTCTCTTACTGCGTCCCCAAACAAGTCACTACACATAAAACAATTCACTACAAACAAAAACAATACACTACAAGAGGGCGGAGCAGTGCATGTGTATGTGTGTGTGTGCATGTGTGTGTGTGTGCATGTGTGTGTGCGCGTGTATGCGTGTGTATGTGTGTGTGTGCTGACATTGTAGTACAACCATAAAAATGGTACCTGTATACAATATCATCCAATATACTTCCAAGACCAGTACCGCTTATTAGGATGTGACATCTCGACTTTCATATTAAACTTCACCCCAACAACCAGACTACATTCCAACATACACCTCACTAAACCACAGTACACCCAACACACAAAAATAAACCCCAACAAACCAAAATGCACCTTACCAAACCACAATACAGCCCAAAACCCTCAAATACATCCCAATACCCCAATACACCAGTATACACCAAACACCCTCAAATATACTCTACTACCCTAACATACGCCTTACCACACCAAAGTACACCCCAACATCCTCAAATACATCCCAATACACCAATACACCAAACTACACCCCAGCACACCAGTATACACCAAATAACACCCTCAAATATACTCTACTACCCTAACATACGCCTTACCAAACCACAATACAGCCCAAAACCCTCAAATACATCCCAATACACCAATACACCAAACACCCTCAAATATACTCTACTACCCTAATATACACCTTACCACACCAAAGTACACCCCAACACCCTCAAATACATCCCAATACACCAATACACCAAACTACACACCAGTATACACCAAATAACACCCTCAAATATACTCTACTACCCTAACATACACCTTACCACACCAAAGTACACCCCAACACCCTCAAATACATCCCAATACCCCAATACACCAAAATACAACAAACACCCTCAAATATACTCTACTACCCTAACATACACCTTACCACACCAAAGTACACCCCAACACCCTCAAATACATCCCAATACCCCAATACACCAAAATACACCAAACACCCTCAAATATACTCTACTACCCTAACATACACCTTACCACACCAAAGTACACCCCAACACCCTCAAATATATTACAACACACAAAAAACACCTTAACACACCAAATACATATACATACATTCTAACAAATAAAAATACCCAACTTGTTTTTAATAAATAAATGACCAAGGTTTACGGACACAGGGGCTGCTTCATCAGTAACTCTGTCACCAGGAAAAGGCAGAAAGGAACCAACCTTACCCTTTAACAGAGCGTGCAAAACATCAGCTTTGGAAATCAACCCTTTCTTTGGACGGCAGATTAACGCCCCCCAACCACACAATGCTCATGATTACATCATTTGGGGGGATTTGGAGTCCATCTAGAGATAAATACATGCTCACACAGAGGCAGCTATATGTCCAGACGATTACAGTAATGTGGAAATGTGGGGCTGTTGATAGTATCTTCAATTTTATAACTGAGAATTATTCCCTGTACTGACCTTCCAGCAGTCTTATCAGTTCTACAGGAGAATTACAGCTATTGTGGAGTGCTAATTCTATAATAATCTATCCTCCAGCTCTCGTATAGACAAAATGAGCAGAGATTACAGAGGGATTGGTCACTAAAGCAGATCACAGTCTTCCCCATGTGTTCTAGCTGATCATGCATTAATCTGTAACAGACCCGGAAAGTGATGTAGACTGAAAAACAATCCTGCTGCAGTATCACTACAACATACAAACACATACGATGGAGAACAGACTCAGTGTAT
>JAMWET010006298.1:167500-255000 GCA_024036415.1 Prochilodus magdalenae
TGTAATAGTGTAGTGTTGTGTTGTGTGGTGTAGTGGTGTAATATTGCAGTGTAGGGTTGTGTGGTGTAGTGGTGTAATAGTGTAGTGTTGTGTTGTGTGGTGTAGTGGTGTAATAGTGCAGTGTTGTGTGGTGTAGTGGTGTAATAGTGCAGTGTAGTGTTGTGTGGTGTAGTGGTGTAATAGTGCAGTGTAGTGTTGTGTGGTGTAGTGGTGAATTAGTGCAGTGTAGTGTTGTGTGGTGAAATAGTGCAGTGTAGTGTTGTGTGGTGTAGTGGTATAATAGTGCAGTGTTGTGTTGTGTGGTGTAATGGTGTAATAGTGCAGTGTTGTGTTGTGTGGTGTATTGGTGTAATAGTGCAGTGTAGTGTTGTGTGGTGTAGTGGTGTAATAGTACAGTGCAGTGTAGTGTGGTGTAGTGGTATAATAGTGCAGTGTAGTGTTGTGTGGTGTAGTGGTATAATAGTGCAGTGCTGTGTTGTGTGGTGTATTGGTGTAATAGTGCAGTGTAGTGTTGTGTGGTGTATTGGTGTAATAGTGCAGTGTTGTGTTGTGTGGTGTAGTGGTGTAATAGTGCAGTGTTGTGTGGTGTAGTGGTGTAATAGTGTAGTGTTGTGTTGTGTGGTGTAGTGGTGTAATAGTGCAGTGTTGTGTTGTGTGGTGTAGTGGTGTAATAGTGCAGTGTTGTGTGGTGTAGTGGTGTAATAGTGTTGTGTTGTGTTGTGTGGTGTAGTGGTGTAATATTGCAGTGCAGTGTTGTGTGGTGTAGTGGTGTAATAGTACAGTGTAGTGTTGTGTGGTGTAGTGGTATAATAGTGCAGTGTAGTGTTGTGTGGTGTATTGGTGTAATAGTGCAGTGTAGTGTTGTGTGGTGTAGTGGTGTAATAGTGCAGTGTAGTGTTGTGTGGTGTAATAGTGCAGTGTAGTGTTGTGTGGTGTAGTGGTGTAATAGTGCAGTGTAGTGTTGTGTGGTGTAGTAGTGTAATAGTGCAGTGTAGTGTTGTGTGGTGTAATAGTGCAGTGTAGGGTTGTGTGGTGTAGTGGTGTAATAGTGCAGTGTTGTGTTGTGTTGTGTGGTGTAGTGGTGTAATAGTGCAGTGTAGTGTTGTGTGGTGTAGTGGTGTAATAGTGCAGTGTAGTGTTTTGTGGTGTAGTGGTGTAATAGTGCAGTGTAGTGTTGTGTGGTGTAGTGGTGTAATAGTGCAGTGATGTGTTTTGTGGTGTAGTGGTGTAATAGTGCAGTATAGTGTTGTGTGGTGTAGTGGTGTAATAGTGCAGTGATGTGTTTTGTGGTGTAGTGGTGTAATAGTGCAGTGTAGTGTTGTGTGGTGTAATAGTGCAGTGTAGTGTTGTGTGGTGTAGTGGTGTAATAGTGCAGTGTTTTGTTGTGTGGTGTAGTGGTGTAATAGTGCAGTGATGTGTTTTGTGGTGTGGTGGTGTAACAGTGCAGTGTTGTGTGGTGTAGTGGTGTAGTAGTGCAGTGTAGTGTTGTGTGGTGTAATAGTGCAGTGTAGTGTTGTGTGGTGTAGTGGTGTAATAGTGCAGTGATGTGTTTTTTGTTTTAGTGGTGTAATAGTGAATTATAGTGTTGTTTGTTGTAGTTGTGTATTAGTGAAGTTATGTGTTTTGTGGTGTAGTGGTGTAATAGTGCAGTGTAGTGTTGTGTGGTGTAGTGGTGTAATAGTGCAGTGTTGTGTTGTGTGGTGTAGTGGTGTAATAGTGCAGTGATGTGTTTTGTGGTGTAGTGGTGTAACAGTGCAGTGTTGTGTGGTGTGGTGGTGTAGTAGTGCAGTGTAGTGTTGTGTGGTGTAGTGGTGTAATAGTGCAGTGTTGTGTTGTGTGGTGTAGTGGTGTAATAGTGCAGTGATGTGTTTTGTGGTGTAGTGGTGTAATAGTGCAGTGTAGTGTTGTGTGGTGTAATAGTGCAGTGTTGCGTTGTGTAGTGGTGTAATAGTGTTGTGTTGTGTGGTGTAGTGGTGTAATAGTGCAGTGTTGTGTTGTGTGGTGTAGTGGTGTAATAGTGCAGTGTTGTGTGGTGTAGTGGTGTAATAGTGTAGTGTTGTGTTGTGTGGTGTAGTGGTGTAATAGTGCAGTGTTGTGTTGTGTGGTGTAGTGGTGTAATAGTGCAGTGTTGTGTGGTGTAGTGGTGTAATAGTGCAGTGTTGTGTGGTGTAGTGGTGTAATAGTGTAGTGTTGTGTGGTGTAGTGGTGTAATAGTGTAGTGTTGTGTTGTGTGGTGTAGTGGTGTAATATTGCAGTGCAGTGTTGTGTGGTGTAGTGGTGTAATAGTACAGTGTAGTGTTGTGTGGTGTAGTGGTATAATAGTGCAGTGTAGTGTTGTGTGGTGTATTGGTGTAATAGTGCAGTGTAGCGTTGTGTGGTGTAGTGGTGTAATAGTGCAGTGTAGTGTTGTGTGGTGTAATAGTGCAGTGTAGGGTTGTGTGGTGTAGTGGTGTAATAGTGCAGTGTTGTGTGGTGTAGTGGTGTAATAGTGCAGTGTAGTGTTGTGTGGTGTAGTGGTGTAATAGTGCAGTGTAGTGTTGTGTGGTGTAATAGTGCAGTGTAGGGTTGTGTGGTGTAGTGGTGTAATAGTGCAGTGTAGTGTTGTGTGGTGTAGTGGTGTAATAGTGCAGTGTAGTGTTGTGTGGTGTAATAGTGCAGTGTAGGGTTGTGTGGTGTAGTGGTGTAATAGTGCAGTGTTGTGTTGTGTGGTGTAGTGGTGTAATAGTGCAGTGTAGTGTTGTGTGGTGTAGTGGTGTAATAGTGCAGTGTTGTGTTGTGTGGTGTAGTGGTGTAGTAGTGCAGTGTAGTGTTTTGTGGTGTAATAGTGCAGTGTAGTGTTGTGTGGTGTAGTGGTGTAATAGTGCAGTGATGTGTTTTGTGGTGTAGTGGTGTAATAGTGCAGTGTTTTGTTGTGTGGTGTAGTGGTGTAATAGTGCAGTGATGTGTTTTGTGGTGTGGTGGTGTAACAGTGCAGTGTTGTGTGGTGTAGTGGTGTAGTAGTGCAGTGTAGTGTTGTGTGGTGTAATAGTGCAGTGTAGTGTTGTGTGGTGTAGTGGTGTAATAGTGCAGTGATGTGTTTTGTGGTGTAGTGGTGTAATAGTGCAGTGTAGTGTTGTGTGGTGTAGTGGTGTAATAGTGCAGTGATGTGTTTTGTCTTGTAGTGGTGTAATAGTGCAGTGTAGTGTTGTGTGGTGTAGTGGTGTAATAGTGCAGTGTTGTGTTGTGTGGTGTAGTGGTGTAATAGTGCAGTGATGTGTTTTGTGGTGTAGTGGTGTAACAGTGCAGTGTTGTGTGGTGTGGTGGTGTAGTAGTGCAGTGTAGTGTTGTGTGGTGTAGTGGTGTAATAGTGCAGTGTTGTGTTGTGTGGTGTAGTGGTGTAATAGTGCAGTGATGTGTTTTGTGGTGTAGTGGTGTAATAGTGCAGTGTAGTGTTGTGTGGTGTAATAGTGCAGTGTTGCGTTGTGTAGTGGTGTAATAGTGTTGTGTTGTGTGGTGTAGTGGTGTAATAGTGCAGTGTTGTGTTGTGTGGTGTAGTGGTGTAATAGTGCAGTGTTGTGTGGTGTAGTGGTGTAATAGTGTAGTGTTGTGTTGTGTGGTGTAGTGGTGTAATAGTGCAGTGTTGTGTTGTGTGGTGTAGTGGTGTAATAGTGCAGTGTTGTGTGGTGTAGTGGTGTAATAGTGCAGTGTTGTGTGGTGTAGTGGTGTAATAGTGTAGTGTTGTGTGGTGTAGTGGTGTAATAGTGTAGTGTTGTGTTGTGTGGTGTAGTGGTGTAATATTGCAGTGCAGTGTTGTGTGGTGTAGTGGTGTAATAGTACAGTGTAGTGTTGTGTGGTGTAGTGGTATAATAGTGCAGTGTAGTGTTGTGTGGTGTATTGGTGTAATAGTGCAGTGTAGCGTTGTGTGGTGTAGTGGTGTAATAGTGCAGTGTAGTGTTGTGTGGTGTAATAGTGCAGTGTAGGGTTGTGTGGTGTAGTGGTGTAATAGTGCAGTGTTGTGTGGTGTAGTGGTGTAATAGTGCAGTGTAGTGTTGTGTGGTGTAGTGGTGTAATAGTGCAGTGTAGTGTTGTGTGGTGTAATAGTGCAGTGTAGGGTTGTGTGGTGTAGTGGTGTAATAGTGCAGTGTAGTGTTGTGTGGTGTAGTGGTGTAATAGTGCAGTGTAGTGTTGTGTGGTGTAATAGTGCAGTGTAGGGTTGTGTGGTGTAGTGGTGTAATAGTGCAGTGTTGTGTTGTGTGGTGTAGTGGTGTAATAGTGCAGTGTAGTGTTGTGTGGTGTAGTGGTGTAATAGTGCAGTGTTGTGTTGTGTGGTGTAGTGGTGTAGTAGTGCAGTGTAGTGTTTTGTGGTGTAATAGTGCAGTGTAGTGTTGTGTGGTGTAGTGGTGTAATAGTGCAGTGATGTGTTTTGTGGTGTAGTGGTGTAATAGTGCAGTGTAGTGTTGTGTGGTTGCAATAGTGCAGTGTAGTGTTGTGTGGTGTAGTGGTGTAATAGTGCAGTGTAGTGTTGTGTGGTGTAGTGGTGTAATAGTGCAGTGTTGTGTGGTGTAGTGGTGTAATAGTGCAGTGATGTGTTTTGTGGTGTAGTGGTGTAATAGTGCAGTGATGTGTTTTGTGGTGTAGTGGTGTAACAGTGCAGTGATGTGTTTTGTGGTGTAGTGGTGTAACAGTGCAGTGTTGTGTGGTGTAGTGGTGTAATAGTGCAGTGTAGGGTTGTCTGGTGTAGTGGTGTAATAGTGCAGTGTTGTGTTGTTTGGTGTAGTGGTGTAATAGTGCAGTGTAGTGTTGTGTGGTGTAGTGGTGTAATAGTGCAGTGTAGTGTTGTGTGGTGTAGTGGTGTAATAGTGCAGTGATGTGTTTTGTGGTGTAGTGGTGTAACAGTGCAGTGTTGTGTGGTGTAGTGGTGTAATAGTGCAGTGTAGGGTTGTGTGGTGTAGTGGTGTAATAGTGCAGTGTTGTGTGGTGTAATAGTGCAGTGTTGGTTGTACTCACTGTTTTTGTTTTTGAATATATTCAGAATGGGCAGAATCTGTCTGTAGTAGGGCACTAGTGCCTCCCCCACCAGGTCTCCCGACACCACCAGGTGCTGCAGAACCTTCAGTGTAGTACAGATCACCTGCCTGTTCCTAGTGTTCAGAGCGTCTGACGAACAGAGCGCAAGAGCATGAGAGAGAGATAGAGAGAGAGAGAGAGAGAGAGAGAGATTCAGCTAATGTTCACAAAGGATCTAAAAATCAGAGAGAATCAGGGATCAAAACCCATGATAACAAACAATGTTTTAGTATATACCACAATACCTACATTTAGAGCTTAGAGTTATACATTCCACCTAATGAGAAACTGTAGAACAGACTCAGTCTATACCACAGTACCTACATTTAGAGCTTAGAGTTATACACTCGACCTAATGAGAAACTGTAGAACAGACTCAGTTTAAAAATGTAGCATGTCCACTCACAGAACACCGGATAAAAAGAACATATTTGTGGATGGATCCTGAACATGGGTCATTGTGTTACATAGAACTGCTGATAATAAAAATGTTGAATTGCTTTCTTAAACAAAAGTGTGCTCGACAGTGTGTGTGTGTGTGTGTGTATCAGTGTTAGCAAGTTCTCAACAGCACTCAGTCTATCCTGATAAGAGGAAACCACTCTGTAGTAATTACCAAACCCCACCCCGCCCCAACACTAACACAGGTGTGTATTGTTTTGGTGCTGTTCATGAATGACTGGAGCGCTAATGACCATATTATCAAGAGAGGGAAAAACAGAAAGAGATAAGTTCAGTTTTTCCGTTAATTATATAATTATATTCCTAAGCTATGTTTTCAATAAAATAAAAACTGTTTATTTGCAGATAAATGAATTTGGATCAATGAGATGATTTAGTATATGTGCATTTTAGTAATCTATTTTACTGAAAAATTTAATAAACATGATATATTAGATTATTAACAATAACTCTTTCAAGTTTTAGCAACTTTAAAGTCCAGAAAAAGAGGTGATCAAAATCCAAAGTAATAAAACCTGACAAAAATACCACATTCTTTATCAGTTAACAGCTTCAGAGTGTAATAGTCTTATTAAAATACCTGAAAATACAATGCATGTGATTTTCAGAATCCGAACTTTTGAACGGTAGTGTACTAATGATCAGAACACATTGAAGCATTTCCCCCACGAGTGACATTTAGAGCGCCGAACTGTTCAATAATTCATTTCCATCAGCAGGAGGAACGTGGAGGAGTAAAGGAGAGAGAGAAAAGAGAAAAAGTGATCTATCAGAGGCTGTAAATCTTTGGGAATAAAGTGATCATTAATTGCTGTGTCAGGGCTGTATATAGAAGAGCAAAAGCAAAGGTGCTGCTGCTTTTCTAAATGCCAAAGCTGCTGACATTTAAAAGCTTTTACTGACTGAGTTCTGTTTAAATTCCTCATAGAAATTTCGCAGCGCTGGTCAACACACGAAACTACTTGATCAACATATGATCAATAAAATGCGATGTATCAGCGCTAATCAACATATTAAAATATATCAGCTCTGGTTAACACACTGAAATATATCAGCTCTGGTTATCACACTGAAATATCTCAGCTCTGGTTCACACACTGAAATATATCAGCTCTGGTAATCACACTGAAATATATCAGCTCTGGTTAACACACTGAAATATATCAGCTCTGGTTAGCACACTGAAATATATCAGCTCTGGTTATCACACTGAAATATATCAGCTCTGGTCAACACAATGAAATATATCAGCTCTGGTTATCACACTGAAATATATCAGCTCTGGTTAGCACACTGAAATATATCAGCTCTGGTTATCACACTGAAATATATCAGCTCTGGTTATCACACTGAAATACATCAGCTCTGGTTATCACACTGAAATATATCAGCTCTGGTTATCACACTGAAATATATCAGCTCTGGTTAACACACTGAAATATATCAGCTCTGGTTATCACACTGAAATATATCAGCTCTGGTTAACACACTGAAATATCTCAGCTCTGGTTATCACACTGAAATATATCAGCTCTGGTTATCACACTGAAATATATCAGCTCTGGTTATCACACTGAAATATATCAGCTCTGGTTATCACACTGAAATATATCAGCTCTGGTCAATATATCAGCTCTGGTTAACACACTGAAATATATCAGCTCTGGTTATCACACTGAAATATATCAGCTCTGGTTATCACACTGAAATATATCAGCTCTGGTTAACACACTGAAATATATCAGCTCTGGTTATCACACTGAAATACATCAGCTCTGGTTAACACACTGAAATGTGTCAGCTCTGGTTATCACACTGAAATGTGTCAGCTCTGGTTATCACACTGAAATGTATCAGCTCTGGTTATCACACTGAAATATCTCAGCTCTGGTTATCACACTGAAATATATCAGCTCTGGTTATCACACTGAAATATATCAGCTCTGGTTATCACACTGAAATATATCAGCTCTGGTTATCACACTGAAATATATCAGCTCTGGTTATCACACTGAAATATATCAGCTCTGGTTATCACACTGAAATATATCAGCTCTGGTTATCACACTGAAATATATCAGCTCTGGTTATCACACTGAAATATATCAGCTCTGGTTATCACACTGAAATATATCAGCTCTGGTTATCACACTGAAATATATCAGCTCTGGTCAACACACTGAAATATATCAGCTCTGGTTATCACACTGAAATATATCAGCTCTGGTTATCACACTGAAATATATCAGCTCTGGTTATCACACTGAAATATATCAGCTCTGGATAACACACTGAAATATATCAGCTCTGGTTATCACACTGAAATATATCAGCTCTGGTTATCACACTGAAATATATCAGCTCTGGTTATCACACTGAAATATATCAGCTCTGGTCAACACACTGAAATATATCAGCTCTGGATAACACACTGAAATATATCAGCTCTGGTTATCACACTGAAATATATCAGCTCTGGTTATCACACTGAAATATATCAGCTCTGGTCAACACACTGAAATATCTCAGCTCTGGTTATCACACTGAAATATATCAGCTCTGGTTATCACACTGAAATATATCAGCTCTGGTTATCACACTGAAATATATCAGCTCTGGTTAACACACTGAAATATATCAGCTCTGGTTATCACACTGAAATATATCAGCTCTGGTTATCACACTGGTTAGCTCTCACACACTGAAATATATCAGCTCTGGATAACACACTGAAATATATCAGCTCTGGTTATCACACTGAAATATATCAGCTCTCTGAAATATTCAGCTCTGGTCAACACACTGAAATATCTCAGCTCTCACACTGAAATATATCAGCTCTGGTTATCACACTGAAATATATCAGCTCTGGTTAACACACTGAAATATATCAGCTCTGGTTAACACACTGAAATATATCAGCTGTCAACACACTGAAATATATCAGCTCTCTGGTCAACACAGCTCAGCTCTGGTCAACACACTGAAATATCTCAGCTCTGGTTATCACACTGAAATATATCAGCTCTGGTTATCACACTGAAATATATCAGCTCTGGTCAACACACTGAAATATATCAGCTCTGGTTAACACACTGAAATATATCAGCTCTGGTTCACACACTGAAATATCTCAGCTCTGGTTATCACACTGAAATATATCAGCTCTGGTTATCACACTGAAATATATCAGCTCTGGTTAACACACTGAAATATATCAGCTCTGGTTATCACACTGAAATATATCAGCTCTGGTTATCACACTGAAATATATCAGCTCTGGTTAACACACTGAAATATATCAGCTCTGGTCAACACACTGAAATATATCAGCTCTGGTCATCACACTGAAATATATCAGCTCTGGTTATCACACTGAAATATATCAGCTCTGGTTATCACACTGAAATATATCAGCTCTGGTCAACACACTGAAATATATCAGCTCTGGTTATCACACTGAAATATATCAGCTCTGGTTATCACACTGAAATATATCAGCTCTGGTTATCACACTGAAATATCTCAGCTCTGGTTATCACACTGAAATATATCAGCTCTGGTTATCACACTGATATATATCAGCACCAGTAAGCACACATTGACATGTAGGATCTGGGAGACCTATGCGAACCACAGAGAGAGAGAGAGAGAGAGAACTGACAATGAACAGTCTGACCCAACAGTCACGACTGTGGACATTCAGCGAGCAGTCCTGCATGAGTCATCCTGTTGGTGCAGCACCATTGTCAGATGACTGCATGACAGAGAATGGCATGTACACAGACTATCACGATGGCTGTCCTTAACACCACGTCAACGTCACCAAAGACTCCAGCTGTGTCACAAAACTTCAGAGACAAGTCCCAACTTTATTTTGGTGGGGACCACTAAAGAATCCATGTGTGGAGCACATGGTAGCAACCTCTACAACTCCATGCCGAGACGTCTGGCGTGTAGGATTAGCAAACTTGCCGACCCGGCGCCATACTGAGAGACACTACTTCTGTATGTGTAGCTCACTCTAAATGTATCCCGGTAACCTTCATGATGTTTATGTATATAACATAATGACTATTTATTTATTGTTTTTTTAGATTAGACATCCTGTTTGTACCGGTTTCTGTGAATACTTCATTTTTAAATATTGTTTTCTCCTATATAATAGAACCTATGTGTAAATAATATTAGTAATAATAATTACAGAAGTAATTATATTATTAAACTATATTCATTAGATGTGTATCATTTAATCAGGACACAGTTTCTGTTGTAATCACCTCATATTCTTCAGGCTGTTATTGTAGTGCCACTCAGTTGTGTGGAAAATCCCAGAGTGTCTGACCATGCCATGCTTTCCAGAATCCATCAGAGGCTTTTTGTAAACTTTGACCTCTGACTGTCCTTTAGCGTCGCTCTGTTGCTTCTGAGCTGCAGTCTTCTATAACCCCTACATCTCTTACAGATTCCAGAATTTCATAAATGTGATAAATGTGGCCATGTAACATTTTAGTCTTAAAGACATTTCTTCAGTTGTATTTGTTATGTTACCTTCATTTCTCTGTACTGTTAAAGCGAAGGTCAAATGTCCAGATGTTGGCCTGTTTAAAGGTAATATTGTAGTTATGATGGTATATACACTGGTTGGCAAAGAAATAGTTGCACCCAGAAGGAAATGTTGGATTTAGACTGATATGATCAATATTTATGGAGCTACACATACAGAAGTAGTGTCTCTCAGTATGGCGTCGGACCACCAGGTTTGCTAACCCAACATGCCAGATGTCTCGGCATGGAGTTATAGAGCTTCCTAATTATGTCCTATAATAATCCATCTCATGCAGCTTGAATAGCCTCACACAGTTCCTGCAGATGGTGCGGTAGGCATGGAGGTGGATTGACATTAGTCCTTCTGGATGTGTGGCGTGTGACAACAAACCGTTCATCTTGGTGCTGACCATGGTGCCTCCACACACAGTTTTGTTGGTCGTCTCCACCAAGACAAAAGCAGGATTCATCACTGAAGATGACCGGCTGCTGTTCAGTCTGGCACGACACTATTTGATGACGGTGACGTGGTGTTAAGGACAGTCATTGTAACTGTCTGTGTGCATGTAGTCCTGCGTGGTGTAGCTGTCCCCGATGGTGCTGGACTAACAGGAGGACTCATGGAGGCATTACTGCTTGCTGAATGTCTGTGATCGTGGCTGTTGGGTCAGTCAGGTACGGGGATAAGACCCGTCCTTGTTTACGTCACATGCACAACTGAGGGTGAAACTTCAATCATTTGCAGGTGTTCTCACTCTTTATGGGGATGATGAGTTGGGGGATGACAGGCAGGATTTTGGTTCCTCCGTGTTCCAGCATGTCGTGAACTCCCTGCCGGGCGAAGAACTCATAGGGATGAACTGTCTCACACAAACCGTCAAAGAACAGCGGCAGGTAGTGATGATAGTCCAGCTTCTCAATCTCCACCTGTTTAACACCCGCACACACACACACACACACACACACACAAACACAAACACAAACACACATATACACATATATAACAAATTACATAGAAGCATATTTAACACATTTCCCATTAATCCTGAAAAAACAGTGGATCAGTAGATCCGGTTTGCCATCATCAGTCTACACACCAACAAGACGCCTCTGCAAAGGTTCTCATCATACATACTCACATCATACATACACCGTCACCCCTGAACATAATTACATCATACATACTCACACCTTCCACCCCTGAACACGATCACATCATACATACTCACACCATCCACCCCTGAACACGATCACATCATACACACTCACACCATCCACCCCTGAACATGATCACATCATACATACTCACACCATCCACCCCTGAACACGATCACATCATACATACTCACACCATCCACCCCTGAACATGATCACATCATACATACTCACACCATCCACCCCTGAACACGATCACATCATACATACTCACACCATCCACCCCTGAACCTGATCACATCATACATACTCACACCATCACCCTAGTATGTATCAACTACTGGTCAAACTTCATAGAGTCTGCAAAACATACAAACCCTACCATCAGCCCAAAACAACTGTTGCCGTGACACATCAGACCACACCAGTCCTCCAGTTAGCAACTTAAGGTGCCCTGGTGAGGCGCTGTGCCCGGTATGGTGGTGTTAACAGAGGCACCCTGCTGGGTCTTCTGCTCCCATATGCCATGGAAGCTAAAGAACGCTGCACAGACCTGCAGGATATGCATGTGGGGCTCCTGCTTTGAATGTGGATGTGATTGTCTGTTCACATGGACAGTTATAGCCAGACGCTGCTGTACAGCATCATTAAGCACCCATGGGCGGCCACTGTGCTGTCCACTGTGGGTGGTAATGCTTTCAGTGACGTATTCCCGCTACACACGTGACACTGTGAATCGAGGAATGCTAAATGCTCGTACAACTTTGGAAACTGAATGTCTCATCCATCTGGCACACACTATCATGCTGCTATCAGTTATACCGCTCTTGCACACACAATCTTTCTCTTACTGTCTGTCCGTCTGTCTGTCTCTCTCTCTCTCTAACTCTCTCACACACTCCTTATTTATCTCACTCGGAGCTTTCTGCTTTGAGGCAATTTGTTTGTAACCTTGACCTTTCTGCCTCGGTCAAGATTATCCCAGACACACACGCATACATGCACAGGTGTGCAAACACACATATGCACGCACACACACACATGCACACACACACACACACACACACACACACACACACTCACAAACACACACGCACACTCACAAACACACACGCACATACTCACTCACACACACATAAACACACACACACACACACACACACATGCAAGCACACACACACACACACACACACATGCACACTCACAAACACACACACACACTCACAAACACACACGCACATACTCACTCACACACACATAAACACACACACACACACACGCACACACACACACGCACGCACACACATACACATGCACACTCACAAACACACACGCACATACTCACAAACACACACACACACACACACTCACAAACACACACACATACACAATTATGCATAGAGTGTAGCTTTAATATAATCTCTTTATTAAAGACAGAATTTTACAAAACTCTAAACTCTATGGCACTTTAGTTAAGAGGAGAGGACAATAAGCTCACTAGACCACAAAAAGTCCCCTGTGACTGAAACCAATCTAATAGTGTGTAGTACCTCCTGGAGCACAAATAACAGCTGTGATTGGATTTGGCATGTGCTGGACAAGTTTCTGGAGGATTCCAGATTTGGTGGATTCCCTCCCTGGCACAATTCCGAGGAGAATTCCCTGTTGACTGGGATTTTAGCCACTGCTGGTAGACCCGTATGACCATACGAAACCATACACCTGCAGCTACTTCCTTCACACTGTGGTCTTTGGCACGTCCAAATGCAGTCACTCCTTTTACCCAATCATTAACTTTTGCTTTAGAGCTATTTTCCACACATGACATTCCCTGCACTGTACCACCTTGTTCCAATCTATGGATCCCATGCAGCGCCATCTGCAGAAACCTGAAGGGACTACCACCTTAGTTGAGTCATTTTGTGTACGGTGAGCTTATAAGCACTGTAGTGGCTTAAGAGCTGTTTGGCGGGTTGGCGTGAGGCGGTTGGGGGTGCAATTGCTAAAGTGTCAGATATGGTTCTTTAAAGCATCTTATAAACACAATAAATTCCCACAACTGTGTCAAAGCAAGAAAATAGGGAAACAGCTGCTGCAGATTCAGGATCCATCCTGATTCCCTAAGGTGATCCATCTTTACAGGTAAGAGAGCTAACAGGAGACTCTAATTAACACAGGCACAGTGCAGTGAAAGCTGAAAGTACTGAGGTTCCTTCTGCGGTTCCTGTTCTTCATTGGAGTTAAAAACTCCAGTAAAATAGATCAAAACTAATCAGCTAATAAACTACATACACAGCAGGTGATTCAGCTCCTCTCACAGACAATGGCTGCACCAGATAGCAGCCAGTGAACAGCTAGACTTCTGCTCTGTGGCCACACAGCAAAACGCACACTGCGCGCCACAACTGCTCAGCCTTCAGGTCTTTGATGCTCATATCAGACATCTCAAAAACACCTAAAATGTTTTCACTGAAAATGAAGAAAGTAATCTTTAATCAAACAACTTCAAACAGGATCTAGCAGCAAGAAGGTTTACTGTAATTTATGGAAATTATTTTACCAGCCAGACTGACTGTACACACTGAGGACCTATAACACTGAACAGCGGGATGGACACATCTCACTTTCAGCACTCCCCCAGTGTGTGTGTGTGTGTGTGTGTGTGTGTGTGTGTGTGTGTGTGTGTGTGTGTGTGTGTGAAGAGCTTTATGTAATGTGTGTTTCTTTATCAACAGCACAGACAGAACGAGCAGCGCAGGGACACAGAGAGGTCAGTCACGTCATGAGGAACTCATGAGAGAGAGAGAGACAGAGAGACAGAGAGAGAGAGAGAGAGAGAGAGAGACAGAGAGAGACAGAGAGAAGGAGAGAGAGACCAAGAGAAAGAGAGTGGGGGGAGAGAGAGAGAGAGAGAGAGAGAGAGAGAGAGAGAGAGACAGGGGGAAAAAGAGGAAAAGACAGAGAAAGGGAGACAGATGGGGCAAATAAGAGGAAAGAGCGAGAAAGAGAGAGAGGGAGGGAGGGAGAGAGAGTGAAAGAGAGAAGGAGAGAAGGAGAGACAGAGAAATAGAAATAGAGACAGAGAGGAAAGAGTGAGAAAGAGAGAAAGAGAGAGGGTCAAAGGCCCGGAGGCCAGTGCTATCATTTAAGTTGCCAGGAGCGATAAGGCGGTTGCTATGACGACGCTGCAGCTTCTGCTGGTAATTGAATAGGGGCTTCAAACAGAGTCAGAGAAAAGACGAAACGCTGAGAAATGAAAGAGGAGAAACAGAGTCAATTACTGATGTAATAGACTGTACTCACTCAGACCTAGGCGGAGTCTGCACCTGTTAGAACTCACCTGGATGAACGTGTCTACAACCAACCAGACATTCTGATCTAAGGGGTCACGCTTTAACACCTTAGCTACAGCTGATTCAGACAGGACTAAACCAGGGCAGGTTCCTCTGGTACAGCTGTGATCTAGAGGCTGAATAACAGGCTGAATTGTTAACTGATCAGAGGCTGTGTTCCTGACCTGCTGACTGATTAGAGCCCGGGTTCCTGACCTGCTGACTGATTAGAGCCTGTGTTCCTGACCTGCTGACTGATTAGAGCCCGGGTTCCTGACCTGCTGACTGATTAGAGCCCGGGTTCCTGACCTGCTGACTGATTAGAGCCTGTGTTCCTGACCTGCTGACTGATCAGAGGCTGTGTTCCTGACCTGCTGACTGATAAGAGCCTGTGTTCCTGACTTGTTGACTGATCAGAGCCTGTGTTCCTGACGTGTTGACTGATCAGAGGCTGGGTTTCTGACTTGTTGACTGATCAGAGGCTGTGTTCCTGACCTGCTGACTGATCAGAGGCTGTGTTCCTGATGTGTTGACTGATCAGAGCCTGTGTTCCTGACGTGTTGACTGATTAGAGCCTGTGTTCCTGACGTGTTGACTGATCGGAGCCTGTGTTCCGGACCTGTTGACTGATCGGAGCCTGTATTCCTGACATGTTGACTGATTAGAGCCTGTGTTCCTGACGTGTTGATTGATCAGAGCCTGTGTTCCGGACCTGTTGACTGATCGGAGCCTGTGTTCCTGACGTGTTGACTGATCAGAGCCTGTGTTCCTGACGTGTTGACTGATCAGAGCCTGTGTTCCTGACATGTTGACTGATTAGAGCCTGTGTTCCTGACGTGTTGACTGATTAGAGCCTGTGTTCCTGACGTGTTGACTGATCAGAGCCTGTGTTCCTGACGTGTTGACTGATCAGAGCCTGTGTTCCTGACGTGTTGACTGATCAGAGCCTGTGTTCCGGACCTGTTGACTGATCAGAGCCTGTGCTCCTGACGTGTTGACTGATTAGAGCCTGTGTTCCTGACGTGTTGACTGATCAGAGCCTGTGTTCCAGACCTGTTGACTGATCAGAGCCTGTGCTCCTGACGTGTTGACTGATCAGAGCCTGTGTTCCGGACCTGTTGACTGATCGGAGCCTGTGTTCCTGACGTGTTGACTGATCAGAGCCTGTGTTCCTGACGTGTTGACTGATCAGAGCCTGTGTTCCTGACATGTTGACTGATTAGAGCCTGTATTCCTGACGTGTTGACTGATTAGAGCCTGTGTTCCTGACGTGTTGACTGATCAGAGCCTGTATTCCTGACGTGTTGACTGATTAGAGCCTGTGCTCCTGACGTGTTGACTGATCAGAGCCTGTGCTCCTGACGTGTTGACTGATCAGAGCCTGTGTTCCGGACCTGTTGACTGATCAGAGCCTGTGTTCCAGACCTGTTGACTGATCAGAGCCTGTGCTCCTGACGTGTTGACTGATTAGAGCCTGTGCTCCTGACGTGTTGACTGATCAGAGCCTGTGCTCCTGACGTGTTGACTGATCAGAGCCTGTGTTCCGGACCTGTTGACTGATCAGTTTCACCATGCCAATAAGTAATTAATTTTGCCATCTGACAAGTCATGCTTGGTGTCCAAGATAGTGTCAGTCATACATGTGCTGAAATTATTTATAACTTATCCAGCAACTAAGAGATGGAGTCTGGAGAGGTCCAGGTTAAGTTACGATTGGCTCCCTTTGTCACCTCTTAGTGCGAGAGAGAGAGAGAGAGAGAGAGAGGAATAAACAGGTTTTCAGTGCTGCTGTGTGAATTATGAGCTTTATTATTTCTTTGTGTTGTGCAGACAGCAGGAGTTTGTCATAGGCTGCTTGTCATCCTCCCCCTCCCCCCCCACACACACACAAACACATACACATACACACACACACACACACACACACACACACACACACACACACACACACACACACAAACACATATACACATATACACATATACACACACACACTTTCCTCCATCAGATCTCTACAGGACAGACAGTTGGATGTAAATATCTATCATTCCTGGTCAAATGTCAAATGTGTTAGATTATTTTAACTACACAATCAACAGCAGCATTCTACCCTCCACTTTAGCACATGGATGCCAATGTGCCCTGGCATTTTCTCTAGTGTTACTGTCACTCTGTTACACTCATTATATAACATCAGCATCCAGAAGGAGGTGTGGGATTGCAGGTCTGTTGGGAATGAAGATAAATATTACAGGAACAATAACTGACGATAGATTTAGACTGATATGATCAATATTTATTGAGCTACACATACAGAAGTAGTGTCTCTCAGTATGGCATCAGGCCGCTGTGTTTGCTAACCCATCATGCCAGACGTCTCAGCATGGAGGTGTAGAGGTTCCTAATGGTGTCCTGTGATAATCCATCCCATGCAGCCGGAATATTCCCGCTCATCTTGGTGCTGACCACGGTGCCTCCACACACAGATTTGTTGGTCGTCTCCACCATGAGAAAAGCAGGACTCGTCACTGAAGATGACTGGCTGCCATTTGGAGTCACTCCATGACAGTCTGGCATGACACCATTGCAGTCTTTGGTGATGGTGACATGGTGTTTAGGGTAGTCACCATAATGATCTGCGTGGTGCAGCCATCTGCCAATGGTGCTGGCACTGACAGAATGACGCATGCAGGGCATTACTGCTTGCTGAATGTAAAATAATTGTGGCTGTGGGGTCAGTCAGGTACAGCGATGAGGTTCGTAATAAACAGGTTTTCTGGTCTTTTCCAGGGAAATGTGTTGAAGATCTGGTCTGTGCTAATCGACTGTGTGATACTGATACTGCAGATAGAGATCAGGCTGAGAAACGCTGGAGTTTTCCTTCAAAGTCGCTAATAAGCTGCAGGCTGCGGGACTGGAGCTCCATTACACATGCTCATCTGATCGCCCTCATTCATTATTAAGCCCAATGCTGTGGCCTCCTTGTAGGCCACTTTATGAGAGTTTAAAATTTAAACACTTGGAAATTGACCGGTAATTTAGACTTAAATATCCACCGAGCCGAGCCCTAAACGTGCTCAGCAGAGGGACCCGAGAGGGGGATCAGTGAGGGTGCTGGGTTTATGCTAAGGTTAGCATCAACATTCTCCCATCCACACAGTCTGTGGTAGACAGCCGAGCACAACCCCATCCATGCACCACTGAATATTTCTGAAAACGCTTTCCAGGGTGGAGATTACTGAGAACAGGAGGAACTAATCACAGCCTTCTGAAACCCCTGACATCACAGTGCTAACTCTGTAAGCATGCTATAATCTAGTTATAATTTAGCTTTACTCTTTCATTAAACGCCTGTGCAGAAACCTTCAGAAAGTTATTTTAAACAGGACGTCGTCAATAGCTGCACCCAGAAGGAGTGCTGTTGTAGTGAGTAGTGTCTCTCAGTATGGGGTCGGGTCGCCATGTTTGCTAACATGCCAGACGTCTCGGTACGGAGTTGTAGAGGTTCCTAATGGTGCCCTGTGATAATCCATCCCATGCAGTTTGAATCTCCTCTCACAGTTCCTGCAGATGGTGCGGTAGGGGTGGAGGTGGAGTGACACCAGGCCTTCTGGATGCGTGGTGCGTGACAACAAACCGTTCATCTTGGTGCTGACCACGGTGCCTCAACACATGGATATGTTGGTCGTCTTCAACAAGACGAAAGAGGGACTCTAAAGATGATCGGCTGCCATTCTGAGTCACACCATGACAGTCTGGCACGACACTACTGCAGTCTGTGGTGAGGGTGACGTGCTGTTAAGGACAGTCATTGTAACGGTCTGTGTATATGTAGTCTTGTGTAGTGCAGCCGTCCACAAATCGTGCTGCGTTGAGTGATCCTACTTCAGAGCATATGGTCTTTTTGCAGCTGCCAGGTTTTCTTTTACTTTATTAAGCTTTTATAATATTTTACTTTATGTCATGGAATCAGGAATCAAACTTTAAATCTGTTAACCCTGTTCCACCAAAGTTCCATTCAGGTTTGGGCGCCTAATATAACCTTCATATAACCTTCACCTTAATAACATTTGGCACATTTCCGCCAAAAATAAATAAATTCAGAACCTGAAAAGTTAGTTTCCAGCTGGAGTGAAAGAATAGTAGGTTCTTCAACATAAGCGTGACTACATCCGTGGGTGTTGTTGTGGTCTGCTGAAGAACCTCTTCCATGTCTTCTTATCTCCAGTAGCTGATCCACGCTTTCTATTCTATCAGGATATAAACATCTGGAATAACGGGACAAGCGGTGGCAGGAAATCGATACGCTCCGCCATCCTACTACTGTTTACTACCGCTGTGCAGCGCCCCCTTTTGATGATGTATCGTTCAATGTTTTCAATGGCTTGTTCCCTAAATAGCGCCAAGGTTCTACAAAGCCTCAACGGAACTAGTTCAGGAAACAGGATTCCTTTACCTGAAAAGATCTGTGCAGGTCTGAACCCTGCTTGTGCAGATCTCAGACTCCAGCGGTGTCTGACAGTGGAAGAGAAGCACAAAAGATGCTTGTACACTAAACAACATCCAGCATAGTTGTTGCTGAGCTCCGAGGAGCCACTGTGCCTTTACATGAATCTCATTAGCGTTAAGACAAACAGTATTGACATCTGTCTGCACCCTGTTCATCCCTGCTTTTTCTATTCCGCCCGGTAACAATGACACTGTATGCATGATTCTATATATAGAACCCATCAATTTCAATGAAATAATAAATATTTGCAATTATAATGTATAAATACAGCATTAGAATAAGAATAAATAATGCCATAGGTTTAACCACCACTGCATGAATATGTACCATTACATATGATCTATTATATTATATATACATCCCAATGGTCATGGCCTTCAAACACACACACACACATACACACACACACACTCTCTCTCGTGTGTATATATATATACACACATGCATACATATAAATATATATATGTATATATATATAAAACCCCCCAGAGTCCCCCCACAAACAGAATAAACACATTACAGCAAACACTGCAGAGATAAATACAGCACAAACAGCCCCACAGAGCAGCCCAGGAAATAATTAGCAAGCTCCTCCGGGGCTGGAGGCGGACACGAGGAGGCTCTGCGTCAGAGTCTGTGCGTGTGTGCGTTTGTGAGTGTGTGTGTTTGTGAGTGTGTGTGAGCGTGATCGTGTGTTTGTGTGTGTGTGTGTGTGTTTGTGTGTGTGAGTGTGTGTGTTTGTGTGTGTGTGTGTGTGTGTGTGTTTGTGTGTGTGTGTGTGTGTTTGTGTGCGTGTGTGTGTGTGTGTGTGTGTGTGTGTGTGTGTGTGTGTGTGTGTGTTTGTGTGTGTGGGTGTGAGCGTGATCGTGTGTTTGTGTGTGTGTAATAGGAAAACTAAATTGCCACCAGTGCTGAGTTTTGGCTACTGAGTGGCTACCACAGTGCATTCTGGGCAACACACCTGTTCATTAGCAACCACTCATCTTCTCTCTCTCCCTCTTTCTATGTCCCACTCTTTTGCTTTTTCACTGCTGCTTTCTCTTTTTCCCGCTCAGTGGTAATTAAATCACTCCCTGCCTAACCGTGTGAGGAGGCGTTTTTTGGACAAACCTGCTGGCGCACTGGTACATACAGAGCGTAAACAGAGGATGGACGCTGAGCAATGAAGACTGTGTGTTCTGTGTAAGACTATATTGTTACAGATAGAGGTGTGGAAACAGAGTTCTGAAATTTAAAGTAAGGAATTTGAGCTGAACTGTCATGACATCACAGCTCTCACAACAGTGAAGAGACAAATTAGGTTATTCATAATAATGAGCATGTAAAACTGAAAATGTAGCAGCTTATCTTTATCACTAGCCTTTACCATCAGCATCATCACCTTCACCATTACCAGCCATAGACGTCAACATCATCACTAACATCTGCCATCTCCATCATCAACAACAATCATTCACCATCACCTTCATTAACAGCATCACTCATCATCACCATAACAACTAGCAAACATCACAATCACATCACTATTACTTTCATAATTACATCACCATCATCCAAACATTAACCTCTAGACCATACAACCATAACCATCACTAACCGTCACCACGTCCACACCACACCAACCACAACCATCACCATGTCTACACCATTCCAACCACAACCATCACTGACCATCACCATGTCTACACAATACCAACCATAACCATCACTAACCTTTAGCCCATCCACAACATACCAACCACAACCATCACTAACCATCACCATGTCTACACCATACCAACCATAACCATCACTAACCGTCACACGTCCACATCACACCATCACTAACCATCACCATGTCTACACCATACCAACCATAACCATCACTAACCGTCACACGTCCACACCACACCAACCACAACCATCACCATGTCTACACCATACCAACCATAACCATCACTGTCACTATGTCCACACCATACCAACCACAACCATCACTAACCACCACTATGTCTACACCATACCAACCATAACCATCACTAACCTTTACCACGTCCACAACATACCAACCACAACCATCACTAACCATCATCACCTCCACAACATACCAACAACAGCCATCACTAACCATCACCATGTCTACACTATATCAACCATAACATCACAAACCACCACCACCTCCACACCAACCACAACCTCACTGACAATCACCACCTCCACACCAACCACAACCTCACTGACAATCACCACCTCCACACCATACCAACCTTAACCATCACTAATCATCACCACCTCCAAACCATACCAACCATAACCATCACTAACCATCACCACCTCCAAACCATACCAACCATAACCATCACTAACCATCACCACCTCCAAACCATACCAACCATAACCATCACTAATCATCACCACCTCCAAACCATACCAACCATAACCATCACTAACCATCACCACCTCCAAACCATACCAACCATAACCATCACTAATCATCACCACCTCCACACCATACCAACCATAACCATCACTAACCATCACCACCTCCAAACCATACCAACCATAACCATCACTAACCATCACCACCTCCAAACCATACCAACCTTAACCATCACTAATCATCACCACCTCCACACCATACCAACCATAACCATCACCAACTTTACCCTATACCAACCATAACCACCAACCATCACCATGTCCATACCAACCATATTCTCCTTTCTGCTCTTTATCCACCTTAAGTTCTGAATGTTCCTGTCACTTAGATTTTCACTTCGCTATTTAGAAGACACAGCACCACTATGACTCTCTCTCCCTCTTCTCTTTCTCTCTCTCTCTCACTCTCTCTCCGGTATTCTGAAGTCTTTATGGCTCTGTTAAAACAAAGTGAGGGCGATTAAAGGTCAGAGCAGTGCTCCTCTCCCTGTGGGACGGACCATGCGTTCTGACTTTAACTTGCCAGACGTCTGTAATTGATAGGAACGACCGCTGCTCGTTTCTTTAATGACAAAACGTCAGCACGTCTTATCCGGTGGGGCGAGAGAGAGACAGAGAAAGAGAGGGGGGGGGGAGAGAGTGAATGAGAGTCCACAGGGGCGAGGAGATTAAAAGCAGAGGGCAGGAAACAATGGGCAACGTTAAGAGGAGAAGAGTGTTTACTGCTGAGTTAATTAACACGGTGCGGCTCTAAGGGGGGTGGGGGGGAGAGGGGAGTGAAGGGTGAAGGGCAGGAAGGACACTACTGACCTTGTTCTCTCGCTCCCTCTCACACACACACCCACACACACTCTACCCCAGCTCAGTGCCATACATGTTGAGTTTTGATCAGTCTCTGTCTCCATACATCTTTGTCTATCAGTATGTTGGTATCTGTCTGTATCCGTCTTCAGCTGTCATCATCAGTCACTGTCTGCTTCTGTCTCTGAGTGTCTGTGTCTCTTTGTTGTGGCTGCCTGTCTCTTTCTGATCATATCTGTCTGTCTTTGTCTGTCTCTATCCATCTCTGTCTTCTCCTGTCTTCATCTGTCTCTGACGGTCTATCTGCTTATGTTCGTCAGCATCTTTCTCGGTCTGTTCCTCTATCTGTCTATTTGTGTTTGTCTGCTGTGTTTGTCTGTCTCTGTCTATCTTACCATATCTATCTGTCTTTGTCCTGGTCTGTCTGTTATTACCTCTTTTGCACTCTTTATGTCCGTCTCCATCTGTTACCCTCGCTGTCTACATATCGTTCACATTCACACTCAGTTTCTGTCAGTCTATCAGTCTCTATCTTTCAGTCTCTGTTTGTCTGTCTTAGCCTCTGTCTATAACTCTAACCCATTCAGTCTCTGTCTATCTGTCCCTGTCTGTCTCTCATTACCTTTTTTCTTTTTTCCATGTTTGTCTCTATCTGTTTCCCATGATGTCAACATATCCGTCTCTGTCTGCTTTCCTGTCTGTCTGCATGTCTTTGCCTGCTTCAGTCTTTCTTAACTGTCTGCATCTTTTGGTTTGTCTATTAATCTGTGTCTGTTAGGCTGTTTGTTGATTGTCCGTCTTTGTCAGTATGTCTTTGTTTGTCTTAACACACACACACACACACACACACACACACACACACACACACACACACACACCCCACACACACACACACACACTGTCTGTGTCAGTCTTTGTCTCAGTCTATCTGTGTCCAAGTATCTCTCAGTCACAGTCCGTTTCAGTATCTGTGGTCGCTGCCTCAGCCTCTGTCTGTGTCAGTCTCTGTCTCCATTTTTGTGAGTCTCTGTCAGAGTCTCTCACACAGCGGTGTCAGTCTCTCTATGTCTCCGTCATTCTCTGTGTCAGTCTTTGCGTCAGTCCCTGTATGTCTGTGTCTTTTCCTCTAGTTTGTATATTTTTATATCGATTCTGCATCTATCTCTATTTGGCTCTCTGTAGCTATCTCTGTCTTTCTCTTTTCTCTGTTGTCGTTAGTTTGCATTTGTCTTTGCCTGTCTATTCGTAGTCTCCATTTGTCTGTCTCTGTCTGTGTCTCTCATTCTTTTGGTGTATGTTTATATGTGTCTTTCCTTCCAGCAGATGTAACACACACACACACACACACACACACACACATGCACACACATGCACACACACACACACACACACACACACACACACACACACACACACACAAACACACACACTGACAATTTAGAGAGGTGGAGAGAGAGGGGAAAAGGAAAGAGACTGCTTCTGAAGGCACAGAGCATAAAGGACAAAAGCATCTGACAAAGGAAGACAGAGAGGAGAAAGAAAGAGAGAGGAAAGAAAAGGAGTGGGGAAAGAGAGAAAGAGGAGAGAGGGAGTGACAGAGAGAAAGTGGGGTGAGAAAGAGAGGGAGAGAGAGAGAGAGAAAGGGAGCACAGTGATTTATAGACACTCATGACTGTCCTGCAGCACACACACACACAGAGTGTCAGGCAGTGAGTGTGTGTACACTCTCCTGATTGATACCGACCTCTCCTGTGTGTGTGTGTGCTGTGGAGATGGGTCTGACGTTAAGAGACTGCCCCCTCCCTCAGTCTCCCTGTCCTCCTCTGCAGCCTCGTGTTCTCAGCCTGGGAGCAGAAAGGCTTAAAGCACACAGCTGTAATTAACTACAGCAGAACATCAGCACTAACAACCAGCTACACACGGTCGAGGAACACCTCTGAGGACTGTGGTCCTTCTGTAGTTCATCATTACCATCCAAATGAGTCCTGGGCCTAAAATAACAGAATCAAGCTGACACCCCTGCAAATTCAGCTTCATCTGGCAAATCTGAACTCAAAAGAAACTTGACGATAAGGCCATTACCGTAACACTACACTACTGTTACACAACTACAGTATATACACTACACACACTACAAACACTACAACCAAGAGTGCTACTGTAACACTACACTACCGTTATACAACTACAGTATATACACTACACACACTACAAACACTACAACCAAGAGTGCTACTGTAACACTACACTACCGTTATACAACTACAGTATATACACTACACACACTACAACCAAGAGTGCTACTATAACACTACACTACCGTTATACAACTACAGTATATACACTACACACACTACAAATACTACAACCAAGAGTGCTACTGTAACACTACACTACCGTTATACAACTACAGTATATACACTACACACGCTACAAACACTACAACCAAGAGTGCTACTGTAACACTACACTACCATTATACAACTACAGTATATACACTACACACACTACAAACACTACAACCAAGAGTGCTACTGTAACACTACACTACCGTTATACAACTACAGTATATACACTACACACACTACATATACTACAACCAAGAGTGTTTCTGTAACACTACACTATCGTTATACAACTACAGTATATACACTACACACACTACATATACTACAACCAAGAGTACTACTGTAACACTACACTACCATTATACAACTATAGTATATTCACAACACACACTACATATACTACAACCAAGAGTGCTACTGTAACACTACACTACCATTATACAACAACAGTATATACACTACACACGCTACAAACACTACAACCAAGAGTGCTACTGTAACCCTACACTACCGTTATACAACTACAGTATATACACTACACACGCTACAAACACTACAACCAAGAGTGCTACTGTAACACTACACTACCATTATACAACTACAGTATATACACTACACACACTACAAACACTACAACCAAGAGTGCTACTGTAACACTACACTACCATTATACAACAACAGTATATACACTACACACACTACATATACTACAACCAAGAGTGCTACTGTAAGACTACACTACCATTATACAACTACAGTATATACACTACAGACACTACACACACTACAACCAAGAGTGTTACTGTAACCCTACACCACTGCTAAACAACTACAGTATATACACTACACACACTACAAATACTACAACCAAGAGTGTTACTGTAACACTACACTACTGTTGCGCAACTATAGTATATACACTACCCACACTACATATACTACAACCAAGAGTGTTTCTGTAACCCTACACTACCGTTATACAACTACAGTATATACACTACACACACTACAAACACTACAACCAAGAGTGTTACTGTAACACTACACTACCGTTGTACAACTACAGTATATACACTACACACACTACAAATACTACAACCAAGAGTGTTACTGTAACACTACACTATCGTTATACAACTACAGTATATACACTACACACACTACAAACACTACAACCAAGAGTGCTACTGTAACACTACACTACCATTATACAACTACAGTATATACACTACACACACTACAAACACTACAACCAAGAGTGATACTGTACACTACACTACCATTATACAACTACAGCATATACACTACATATATTACAACCAAGAGTGTTACTGTAACACTACACTACTGTTATACAACTACAGTATATACACTACACACTACATATACTACAACCAAGAGTGTTACTGTAACACTACACTATCGTTATACGACTACAGTATATACACTACACATACTACATATACTACAACCAAGAGTGCTACTGTAACACTACACTATCGTTATACAGCTATAGTATATTCACAACACACACTACATATACTACAACCAAGAGTGTTTCTGTAACACTACACTATCGTTATACAACTACAGTATATACACTACACATACTACATATACTACAACCAAGAGTGTTTCTGTAACACTACACTATCGTTATACAACTACAGTATATACACTACACATACTACATATACTACAACCAAGAGTGTTTCTGTAACACTACACTATCGTTATACAACTACAGCATATACACTACACAAACTACATATACTACAACCAAGAGTACTACTGTAACACTACACTATCGTTATACAACTATAGTATATTCACAACACACACTACATATACTACAACCAAGAGTACTACTGTAACACTACACTATCGTTATACAACTACAGTATATACACTACACATACTACATATACTACAACCAAGAGTGTTACTGTAACACTACACTACCGTTCTACAACTATAGTATATACACTACACACACTACATATACTACAACCAAGAGTGTTACTGTAACACTACACTATCGTTATACAACTACAGTATATACACTACACATACTACAACCAAGAGTGCTACTGTAACACTACACTATCGTTATACAACTACAGTATATACACTACACACACTACAAATACTACAACCAAGAGTGTTTCTGTAACACTACACTATCGTTATACAACTACAGTATATACACCACACATACTACAACCAAGAGTACTACTGTAACACTACACTATCGTTATACAACTATAGTATATTCACAACACACACTACATATACTACAACCAAGAGTGTTTCTGTAACACTACACTATCGTTATACAACTACAGTATATACACTACACATACTACATATACTACAACCAAGAGTGTTTCTGTAACACTACACTATCGTTATACAACTACAGTATATACACTACACACACTACAAACACTACAACCAAGAGTGCTACTGTAACACTACACTATCGTTATACAACTACAGTATATACACTACACAAACTACATATACTACAACCAAGAGTACTACTGTAACACTACACTATCATTATACAACTATAGTATATTTACAACACACACTACATATACTACAACCAAGAGTGTTTCTGTAACCCTACACTACCGTTATACAACTACAGTATATACACTACACACACTACAAACACTACAACCAAGAGTGTTACTGTAACACTACACTACCGTTGTACAACTATAGTATATACACTACACACACTACATATACTACAACCAAGAGTGTTACTGTAACACTACACTACCGTTGTACAACTACAGCATATACACTACACACTACATATATTACAACCAAGAGTGTTACTGTAACACTACACTACCGTTATACAACTACAGTATATACACTACACACACTACAAACACTGCAACCAAGAGTGTTACTGTAACACTACACTACCTTGTACAACTATAGTATATACACTACACATACTACAAATACTACAACCAAGAGTGCTACTGTAACACTACACAAATCACAGAAAAATGAGTCTCCCTCTAATGTGATGTGGTATGAAAGCGTCTTAGAGCATACGGGTCTCATCCCAGTCCGTACAGTCCACACTTGGAAACTGCACTACAGAGACTGTCTGTTTGGACTGTACTGTGTTTGTGATGTCACACAGGCCAACACACTGAATTCAGACACAGCTGGTCGCTGGCCAGGGTCCTGAAGCCCTGACACATATTGATGTTCAGCAGGTCTGTTGTGGACCACGGCCTGCTGATCACAGCCTGCCGGAGAGCTCTAACAACCTGCACTTCTGGACTCTCAGTGAAACTCTCAGCCAGCAGAAAGAAGAGGAACCCCAGTCCGAATCAGAATGCTCAAAAAGATAAAGTGGGGAAAACTCACATCAGAGCAGCACCACAGTAAGCACTAGCATTAAAGCGTACATGTACACACGTAGGGGAAGGGAGTCTTGCCCAAGGACTCTTATTGGTGTAGTGTAGGGGGGTTGCTCAGGCAGGGAAGCAACTCATCTGATGTTTCAACTGTTGTCCAGCTTTCTAAAGCAGGTAGAGCTGTGAAATGTAACCTTTTTTATAGGGAGTTTGTCATAAAATGATATAAGCTAGATAAGCAGCTAATCTACTAATATTAGCTTCTATGCTACCGATTACAGATTAATGGTTTTTGTCCACAGTGAAGAATTGTGTGATCCATATCCTCTGTGAATGTAGACATTTGTCTAACCTAGTAATACGCTAACTAGCAAGCAGAAAGCCAACTATCCAAACATTACGCAACAGAAAATTCTCAAAACAAGCTGCAGAACAGAAACCACATCTATAACAGCATCCCAGAGAACTTAATCCAGAACCTGAACGTCACTCCGTACAGTTTCCCAATCTCTTGGACAATATGATTCAGCTCCGCTCGGCGTTTGACCCTGAAGAGACTGAAGTCAGGAGCAGCTCCACCTTTATTAGCATCACAACCCCAACAGCAGCCTGTAATGTGCAGCTGTGCTGTGTGATTGCGATAGTGACGTTGGCTACTAGCATTAGCTCCAAGTAACTAGCATAGCTAACTATACAGTATAAGGACAGAGCTTATTTACAGAGACTCATTTTATGTAGTCTATTTCCACATGGTGCTTCTGTGTGATCATCACTGTGTCTCGCTGTAAACCAGCCAATCAGAGCAGAGCTCATTTAATTATTCATGAGGAGCTCACCAAAAAATGGAAAATAGTTTGTTTCATTCAAGGACCCGATCATGTGTGTGCAGATCATGGGTGTGCAGAACCGCATCGGGACATACTTCACCCCCCCAACAAAGAACATACCCTCTGTGGGGAACATCCGAGAACAATTTAAACACTGAATAAATACGTTCCATGGCAGCTTTGAGGCTGGGATCTCTAAATAAGCTCGATTCTATTGGGCTTTCCTGTACTGTACCTTATTTAAAAAGCAACCCAGGCAGAAACTCTCCTTATAACCTCAGCCTGAGTGTGCGGAGCTGAACCGATGTCAGATGAACAGGCGGATATATGTGATTGTGTTGGTTCTTAAAGGGGAGTGTTTATGTATGGACTGGAGAGTGAACGTTTAGGAGTATTTGCATACTACATCAAACTGATGCATTTCAGGAAAGTGATGGAATTCTGGTTTTCCATGATAAACAGGCTCTTTAATTAGCAGGATTAATAGGAGTGTTCAGCAGAGCTCTGACTGACTCTGAGAGGGCTGGAGGTGAGGTTCTGCTGGTCTCCTGCACTGAACACAGATAAAAAGAACACGGCACAGCCTGAGGCACAGCCTGGAGCGTGCGGACACACACACAGACACTGACACACACACACATACACCTCGCTCGCTCTCTGCTTGAGGAGTCCTGAACGTCTGCTCACAGTTCAGTGGTGAGGATGTCTCTCACTGATCTCTCTCTCAGTGATCAGAACTACACACCTAAGTGCAGCCAATCAGAGTAAAGCAGGCGGGGCTCACTCAAAGAGACCTTTAGTTCTGGAGGGTTTATGAAGTTGGGATGTTTGGGGTTTACTGAGCTGAAGTCCACCTGTAGAACACACCCAGAGCTCTTTAGAACCAACGCAGAACCCACTCAAACAGCAGCTCTCTACCTCCCTTTCTCCCCCCTTCTTTTTCCTGTTTCTTCCTCTCTTTCACTCTCACTTCATCTTCTCTTTCTTTTTAACCCTTTTACCTTACTTTGTTCTTTGACTTCTCTTCTCTCTTTTCTTTATCTCTGTCTCCCTTGTTGTCTATTTTCCCTGTTTACTCTCTAACATTTCTTCCCTTCTTTCTTTTGTCCTTGTCTCTCTTTCTCTCTCTTTACATACAAGCCTTTTCTTTTTCTTATGTCTATATATATACTTTCTCCATCTCCTTTCTGTCTCCCTGACTCTCTCTCTGTCTCTGTCTCTTTCTCTCTCTCTCTTCCGGTTGGTGTGATCAGAGTAGGTTCCGCAAAGTAAAGAGGATTTGATGTGAGATGTAATGGAGTGAACTAATCTCAGCTACAGGCCAGAGAGCGAAAGAGAGAGAGAGAGAGAGAGAGAGAGAGAGAGAGAAAGAGAGGGGAGACAGAGAGGAGAGAGAGAGAGGGAGAGAGAGGGGAAAGAGAGAGGTAGAAAGAGAGGGAGAGAGAAAGAGGGAAAGAGAGAAAGAAAAAGAGAGAGAGAGAGCGAGAGAGAGGAGAGAGAGCAAAAGAGAGAGACAGAGAGAGAGAGAGAGAGCAAAAGAGAATGAGCGAAAGAGAGAGAGAGAGAGAGAGAGAGAGAGGAGAGAGAGAGGGAGAGAGAGAAGGAGAAAGAAAGAGAGAAAGAGAGAAAGAAAGAGAGAAAGGGAGAAAGAAAGAGAGACAGAGAGAGAGAGAGAGGAGAGAGAGGAGAGAGAGAGAGAGAGAGAGATGGGAGAGAGAAAGGGGAGAGAGAGAGGGAGAGATAGAGGGGAAAGAGAGAGGTAGAAAGAGAGGGAGAGAGAATGAGGGAAAGAGAGGAAGAAAGACTGACAGAGAGAGAGAGAGAGAGAGAGAGAGAGACAGAGAGAGAGAGAGAGAGAGGGAGAGAGAGAAAGAGATGGGAGAGAGAAAGGGAGAGAGAGAGGGGAAAGAGAGAGGTAGAAAGAAAGGGAGAAAAAAAGAGAGAAAGAGAGGAAGAAAGAGAGAGAGAGAGAGAGAGAGAGAGAGAGAGAGAGAGAGAGAGAGAGAGAGGGAGAGTAATGATTTATTATCTTTTATGATAACTGATATCTTTCACACCAAACATAATTGTTAATAAAGTGGCCAGTTCGTGGAAGTACAAGGTATGTGTTTCTAATAAAGTGGCCAGTTAGTGGATTCACAATGTTTGTGCTTCTAATTAAGTGGCCAAATAGTGAGTTAGTGGAAGCACAAGGTAGGTGTTTCTAATAAAGTGGCCAGTCAGTGGAAGCATAAGGTAGGTGTTTCTAATAAAGTGGCCAGTAAGTGGAAGCACAAGGTAGGTGTTTCTAATAAAGTGGCCAGTCAGTGGAAGCATAAGGTAGGTGTTTCTAATAAAGTGGCCAGTCAGTGGAAGCACAAGGTAGGTGTTTCTAATAAAGTGGCCAGTCAGTGGAAGCACAAGGTAGGTGTTTCTAATAAAGTGGCCAGTTAGTGGAAGTACAAGGTAGGTGTTTCTAATAAAGTGGCCAGTCAGTGGAAGCACGAGGTAGATGTTTCTAATACTGAGCTGGACGGGAGAGGCCAGGACCTCTCACAGGCAGTGAGTGCTTGTAAGCCGCTGTCTTTAAATCTTGTAATAAACATTTTTATACTCAAGCAAGACAGTGTCAGTGGAGGCTTCTCTTCACCACCTACACACCATCGCATCTCTTTTTTAAGTACACAATAGGAACTCTGGAAGTGGGAGCACGTGGTGGCGACTGTGAAGAGCATCATCATATTGCATTTCAGTGAGTTCCAACCGCATATCCTCCTGCACTCCTTCCACTTAGCAGAAATATAGCCTGAGAAGAGCCGAATGTCTCAATGGCAGCAAAGTCCTGAACTCGCTGTTTAAATTCTGTGATGTGAGTGCGGTCACACTTTTTCCCATCTTAGCAGGAACGTTTGGTAAACGGGAGATCGTTACTCCTATAACAGGAAAGTGGCCAGTATTACAGTCACGTATCTTCACAGCAAATGACTTCATGAGACACGAGTGTGTCTTTTCCCTGCAGGCTTTTATTCGGCACGTTCAGCTGGCCAGTGAGGTCAACTAAAAACACCAGGTCTGCTAACCATACAGGGTCGCTTAGTCGACGGTCAAGTCTTTTCTTTCTTCCCAAAATCGTCCATTTCAGATCTCAATGAAAAGAACCGCTGCAGAACAGAACAGCGCACATCACTGTGATAGTTTACATCACCATATGCTGCACCAGTTTCACACAGGAATGCTCGATTGTATGATTGAGTGCTCTCGATCTTTTTAGGTTGACTGTTTTTACCACAGTAGCCAGTAGCCACGAGCTATGTGTGGCATCAGTGCTTTCATCACACGTAACTGAATGAAAATCAAATGCACGAGCTAGCTTTGCTTGATGCTTGCTGCTTGAAGTTGGCTGAGGAATCTTCGGTTAGCTGGGTTAACTGTGCTTCCTGCCAGAGAAATGTTGTTAAATAAATCTTTCCGGGCACATTATACCAACGAGGCACTCTTTAATAAAACAGCTTCCTGCGCTGGGGTGCAAGTCGAGCCACTTCTTCTACTTGGTTAGGGTGAAAAATGGTCTTGTTGAGTTGACAGGCTAGCTGCTAGTTGTTTCACCTTGTGTTCTCTTTCAGTATCAGTACATGACTTCATAGTGTCTCTCAACGTTGTACTGCTTCATTACAGTAACAGTTTCCTGACAAATTACACAGACTGTCATGCCTGCTGGTTCTCCTCTCACCTCCGATCTCCTGGACTCCATTTCCCATGATCCACCACCCGATGTCACATGTTCACCCTTACCCAATCACACCCCGTTGCCTCGCTCTAGATCTCCAGAATACTGATTGGACCACCTGTTGTTAATTTATCCGTTTGCTTTTATACTTCCCTCTCGCACTGGCTCATTGCGAAGTATTGCCATTCTTTTGCATACTGAGCGTTCTCTCTTTGTCTGACTTTATTACACTGGCTTTGACTCTGTTTTGATTCTCTGGTTTACACTCCTTGTCTATTCCCTTTGGTACCTCTGCCTGGTCTGATTGTCTGTTTGGTTTGACCCTTGCCTGATTACGATTCAGTTTTGCCCTTGATTGTATTTCCTGTTCTTGGTGTTGTTGTGTCTCAGTACAACCTATTTAATAAACTGTGCCTTGCTTTTAGTTCAGATCACAATCTGTTTGTCCAACGTCACACAGACACGCTTCCCTCTGAACGCATTTTCCCAGCGTGCCTGAAATCTCCTGCATTTGGTGTCTATTTTTCGTCTCTACCTATTTTTGTCTATACCTTTCATGTGTTAAGTTAAAGCAGAATATTGGTTGGGAGGTGGTGAGGAGAGTTTTAGCTTAGTAGTGGGTCAACTTGAATAGTATTTTCAAAATGCCTCACAGGCCATTTCAGGAACGCTAACGGGCAGCAAATGACCCACGGGCTGTAATTTAGACACCCGTGAGGGAAGTGTTTCTAACAAAGTGGACGTGGTGTATGTGTGTGCCTGTTGCGGATTCCCTATGGCGTCCGGTGTAAGATGTGATGGTCTGCTGGTGCTCTGGGTGGGTGAAGGTTGGGTGTATGCTGCTCATGCAGGCTGCAGTGTCTCAGTGAAAGGTTATCCTTGTTATCCAGATTAAAGCTGTAAATGTCCTGTCAAGGGCTCAATCGATGGGCCACTCCATGGCCATGGCTTATTGATCTGTCTCATCAAGGGGTCATCACACAGCACAGCCACACACTACCTGCACGGCTGCCACACACACCCACAGCGCGTCCTACAGGACTATAAAGTGCAGCTTTGTAGAATATTGTGCCAGACTCAACATTAGTGACCTTTGACAAGAGGACCGAACCAGTTATAAGCTTTTATTGCTGAGTCGGATTTCTGATCATTCTCACCAACCAAGATTTCTGATGACGTTGATGTACTGTGCTTTAGCTCAGGTTCTGCTGCGGTAGTCATCATTAAAATGATGCTAGTTCTGTACAAGCGAATGAAACTCTGGAGGGTGTTTACAGAGACCTCGATAACGAGCAGGTTCTCAGGTTCCCGTGTCTGTTGTGTTTAATTTTATGGGTGGATTTACATCATAAAAGCTCAGACGCATAACGGCTCAGGAACTGATCATTAATCAGCTGTGCCTTCTGTCTGTTTACTCTCTAATAGCACTGTTACGGTTTATATGATGAAGGTACATCTGTGCCTGCTGTCATGTTTCAAAGCTTCAGCTGGGAAAACAGAAACACTTCATGTGCCTATATTCTGTTTTCACTGATGATATGAGATCTATGATTCCATCAAGCCTTTTTATTCAACCAGTCATTATACACATGATAACAAACTCACCTGGAAAAAATCTGTGACTGAAACCAAACACCTCCAAAAACAGCTATGATTGGATTTGGCATGTACTGGACATGTTTTTGGATGTACGCCACATTAATGTTTAGAAACAATTATTTCAAAGAATTGGTCAGTTGGTCTAGAATTGGTGGCTGCCTTCTCTGGCAAAATTTGAAGGAGATCAAATTTTCCAATTCTGCATATCAATAAATCTGTAAAACCTTAACTTTTGAGCTGCAGTGTTAAACAAGGCTTTACTGAGCTAGGGTACCCAATACTATCTGACCATTGAGCTTGCCTTCCAATTCTGCAAACAAGACCCCAATCCCATCCAAGAATCTTCAGCAGCATTCTCATTAAACAGAGAACATCAGAACAGTAATGCTGACCACACCAAACAGGCCGACTGACACAGCCTCAGCGAACAGAGGCATTAGCACAGAACAACCGTTCCTTCCGAGTTGTGGTAACGGTATCCCATTACCACAGCACATCAATAGAGTACAGGAGAGCTCTTTGGCTGAACAACCCAACAAATGTCTTGACTCTAGCTGGACAGCTGGTCAATTTCTGACAGGACGTGGTTGTTACAGAAGAGCCATTTCCCCCGGTACCCACGAGGAACCCGTATACCTGCACCCTTCCTGTTCCAACCAGCGCAGCTATCTGAGACTGCTAAACTGCATAATGTGTGACTTTTTCTCTGCAGCGATCTCGAGAGACCGTACGGCGTACTCATATGGCACAGCAACATCGATTACTAAGGCCGTGTCGCCTTTCCATAACACCAGTCAGGCAGTCTCAGCTCGTCCCAAGATCTGCTGATTCTGGGTTCCTTAAGTACCCTCCAGCCACATGCCTCAGCTTCCTCAGTCAACAGGGCACACAACTGGGACCGCTGGGTACTGCCCAAGTAAGTTTGAGCGGAACTCGAGGCAATGCAACCATTCTCTGGTCCTTCCACACGTAAGGGCGTCGCATACAGAACTGATATGTAGCGATGTTTTTCTTCATCCAGCCACCACTAAACTTGTCATTTGTGAATAACACCTTGGCCCTGTACCAGTAGATTGCACCACGCCTTCTTCTCCTCCTCTCGCTTTTCTGTCTGTTGCTCCCCTAACAGTGCTTGTCCACACAGGGGGATTGCCTCAAAGTCTTCCCTGCTTTGCACCATTGTCGTTTAACTCAGACCTGCCGTCCATCTCTGTCATTACTGTTGTTACTGATGCAGGTATCTCGCTGGATGGATGAAACAAGTGACACTAGCTTCTGGATACCCAGTCCACCATCCACAATACAGTAGCCCCCACAAGTGACGGAATGACGGAAGGTAAAGCTATTCTTTTACCACTTTCCTAATTGTCCCAGCCAATGCAGCTAATGCTGTACCCTTAAGCTCTCAGTGATGGGTCAGATAGATCAGTCTGGGTAATGCAAAGTCGTTTAGCAGCTTGACTTTCTTGTGTGGTTTGAGAGGTGAGCCTCTGATCTCAGTCACCTATTTTTGCATTTGAGAGGGCATATCTGGCTTGGTGATCCCAATCCAAGGATTAACCTTACCTCCCAGATACTGTTAAAGAGCCTACCTCCCACTCTGTACAGTTCCTGAACGCTAAGCCCAGTCCTTCCAGCAAGGCCAAGTTCCCACTTTCTTTAATATATGCCATGATCTGCACTGTGATCTGTCCTGTGATCTGTCCTGTGATCAGTCCTGTGATCAGTCCTGTGATCTGTCCTGTGATCAGTCCTGTGATCAGTCCTGTGATCTGTACTGTGATCTGTCCTGTGATCTGCCCTGTGATCAGTCCTGTGATCAGTCCTGTGATCTGTCCTGTGATCTGTCCTGTGATCAGTCCTGTGATCTGTACTGTGATCTGTCTGGTGATCTGTCCTGTGATCTGTCCTGTGATCAGTCCTGTGATCTGTCCTGTGATCTGTCCTGTGATCTGTCCTGTGATCAGTCCTGTGATCTGTACTGTGATCTGTCTTGTGATCTGTCCTGTGATCTGTCCTGTGATCAGTCCTGTGATCTGTCCTGTGATCTGTCCTGTGATCTGTACTGTGATCTGTCCTGTGATCTGTCCTGTGATCTGTCCTGTGATCTGTCCTGTGATCTGTCCTGTGATCTGTCCTGTGATCTGTCCTGTGATCAGTCCTGTGATCAGTCCTGTGATCTGTCCTGTGATCTGTCCTGTGATCTGTACTGTGATCTGTCTTGTGATCTGTCCTGTGATCTGTCCTGTGATCAGTCCTGTGATCTGTCCTGTGATCAGTCCTGTGATCTGTCCTGTGATCAGTCCTGTGATCTGTCCTTTGATCAGTCCTGTGATCTGTACTGTGATCTGTCCTGTGATCAGTCCTGTGATCTGTACTATGATCTGTACTGTGATCTGTCCTGTGATCAGTCCTGTGATCTGTCCTGTGATCTGTACTGTGATCTGTACTGTGATCTGTCCTGTGATCAGTCCTGTGATCTGTCCTGTGATCTGTCCTGTGATCTGTCCTGTGATCAGTCCTGTGATCTGTCCTGTGATCAGTCCTGTGATCTGTACTGTGATCTGTCCTTTGATCAGTCCTGTGATCTGTACTGTGATCTGTCCTGTGATCAGTCCTGTGATCAGTCCTGTGATCTGTCCTGTGATCTGTACTGTGATCTGTACTGTGATCTGTCCTGTGATCTGTCCTGTGATCTGTCCTGTGATCAGTCCTGTGATCTGTCCTGTGATCAGTCCTGTGATCTGTCCTGTGATCAGTCCTGTGATCTGTCCTGTGATCTGTTGGGGTCGCAGTTCCCAACATTTCACAACATTTATTTCACAGACATATTCCCAAACGTTACTAACAACAAAAAACTTTTTTGTGACCCAGCACTAAGCCAGTATTTTCCCAATTCAGTATTTCACACATACCCGGACGTCATAAGTGTACGTCCCTTCACCTGCCGCCTGTCTCAGAGGTATGAGTAGGGACCAAATAAATAAATAAATAAATAAATGCTGATTGTGCAAGGAAAGGAAAACACACCAAGTCAGCGATTTCTGGACACTGCACACACACACTTGCTCTCTCTTGCTCAGGTTGTGGAGTGTAATGTGTGTGCAGGTTTAACAGTGCTGTGGGGTCGCAGCCTTATTGAGCTCACGACCTCATCCATAATTCACTGTTTTAATATACAACACACACACAGTGACGTTCTCCGTCTCTCCAAGTCATTCGGTTCTCTTCCTCCAGAACAAAGTATCAAATTATGCACTGTGTGTTCCATTTCTGGTTCTGGCCATCCTCTCTCATATAAAACATCAAACCAAAAAATGTAAATAAAAATCAAACGGGCTGAAACTCCATGACTGACTGGACATACCTTATGATGTAGATCTGGCAATCAGCCTTCGGCGTCTTACTGCCTTTATAAAGCAGAAATACATTCTGCAGTTCTATTTAATACTGTAGTGGCCCGCTACTGGCTGGAGCTGTCACTGAGAGGCTCAGGAGGTGTGGCCATGCAAGCAGCCATGTTCGGAGGTTCGTAGTAGCCACATACCCTTCCTAAAAGGACAGCTGATTGTGCATTATTTTGTGTTGGGGGGTGGGGTTGTTTGTATAGGAGAGGTGGTGACCAAGAGGGTGAAGCCTGTGGCTAGTTGTGACCCTGGACGTGGGTTCATGCTTCTGTATGCACTTTTCTGCCTGGTGCAAATTAAGAGCACCAGCACTGCAGCGGTTTCAGAAGTGGGTAGGCTTTGGCGACGAAGCTGGTACAGAAACGCCCGAGCCAGGTTAGAGACGTCAGCCTTGTGATTGGTCAGGGGAATGCTTACAGAAGTGCTACTCAATATTAGGACTGGCCAGTCTACATGGAGAGGAGAGAACCATGGTGAAATATATCAGCCATTTGTATAATGATGAGCAGATATTCATAAGCCAAACTGTATAAATGAATGTTGAGGACCACATGAACATAATTAGAAAGAAAACAAATATTCTAAGACTCCCTGGAGCTTTAACGCATCTACATCTCACGGCGTCAACTCTTTCTTACCACCGGAATTCCTAACCAGGGCACACCGCCAACAACAGACTGCTGACATGACTTCAGAGCTCTATACTGGACCTGCAGGACCTATGATGACCGCTGTGCCTGAATCCAGACACACAATGGTGTGTGGCGGCACATCTACACACACACACACACACACATGCTCTCTCTCCATCTCTCTCTCACTCTCTCTTTCTCAGGGAGACTGAATTTGAATATGAATGTCTGTACTGATCCACAACAAAGGCAGCAAGGAGGCACTTTCATCTGGAGCGCAACACTGTGTGTATGTGTGTGTGTGTGTGTGTGTGTGTGTGTGTGTGTGTGCACGTGTGTGTGTGTGTGTGTGTGTGTAAAGCCATCAAGCTGCTGCATAATTCCAAGGCACTCTGTACAGTGCATTAATCACACAGAGCCTTGAGCGCTTCCACCGATCCAAACATACTGACCTTCAGCTCCCACAAAAGACATTAGAGCCGTCTATCTGCTTAAAGTACGGAGGCAGAGGGAGAGGGAGAGAGAGAGAGAGAGAGAGAGAGAGAGAGAGGAGGGGGGAGGCAGCTGGGGGGAATGGGGGTGCTTTCAAGGTAATGAAATCCAGCCATAATTTAAAGTAAAGACTTGTGGGGACAGGCCCAGGCCAAAGTCTAAAAAAAAGAGTCAGGACAGATTAAATTGGCTTTCTTTTTTTCCCCTCCTCCTTTCTTTTAAATCAGGCTTAAGTGCATGTGCAGAGGAGCACTTCTTCCTCCTTTAGTTTTTTTTCCACCTCCCACAAAAGCAAGATAACAGCATTACGCTGCAGAATGAATGGAATCATTTCCAAACCAATTAACCTCTGACAGAACGGATGAGAGGACAGGAATGAGAGTGCTCGGGAGAGAGAGAGAGAGAGAGAGAGAGAGAGAGAGAGAGAGAGAGAGCTAATAGCAGTAGGAAGGTGAAGTTCAGAGTGCACGTCTATCCTCAGTGTGAGTGAGTGACAGGAAGGTTCAGATAGTGATAAAGAGGACAAAGCAGCGGCCCTCAGGCTACAGGACACAGCAGGAGTAGACTGCATCCATCCATCTCTCTCCCTCTCTCTCTCTCTCTCTCTCTTGGCTCATTCTCTATGCTGGAGTGCAGCTCTCGCCCAGCTGCCACTGCTCCATTTAGTTAATTAAAGGCTCCATTTGGTGCTGCAACCCGCTGGCAGTCTGCATGCCAATCAATAGCTGCCTGATTCAGAGTTGGGGTGGGGACGTACCCAGCACCCTCCACACCGCATCTAACAGTATCCGCACCATACCTATGGAATGCATTAGCAGCTATCATCAGTCAGTCTAGAACTCTTTAACAACGAGAGTTGTTAAATAATCGACCTCCAGAGGAGCTGCTCCCAATGAACTTCCATCTCCAATAACTCCAGCTGTAGGGGAACCCCTAAAACATCACCTCAGGAAAACTCCACACACAAACAACCCTACCTTCTAAAGATACCTGAAGAACCACCTCAAGAACCTCCATTTCATTTCCAGAAGAACCCTCACAAACCCTGCATCCAAAATATACCAAACAACCTCTCTTCCAAAAGAACCTCACCAGCTCCAACCCTGACACCTTTACCCCAAGAACCTCAACAACTCCACCTGAAAAGCTCCAGAAACAATGCCACCTCCAACTACTCTACCTCCAGCATCTTAAGGTAGCATCTTGATGACTTGAAAACCCCATATGTAGAAAAACCAAATCTCCAACAGCTCATCCTCTTGAAGAACTCCCAATGCACCACTTCCAACAAAGAAGCTCAAAATCTACACCTGCATTTTAAAAGACTTAAACAACCCCACCTCTAAACCAACTACCCCAGCTCCAATAACACCAAGTCCAGGAGAATTCATAAGCACCACAGGGAAATCCCAGACAGTCCCACTTCCAAAAACCCTACCTCCCCTACCTCCACAAAAATCTCAGCTTCCAGAAGAAACTGCCTTCAAAATAATCCAAACAAACTCTTCACCACCTCCAACAATCCAGCTTCGCCTCTGACCATTTCAGAAGAACCTGAACATAAACTCCACAAGAACCTTCACAACTCCAGCTGCAGCATAAACCCAACAACCCCACCTCCAACTACTTTTCATCCATAATACTGAGATAGAATCTTAATAGCTCCACCTCCAGAAAAATCCATAAGAAAAACCTAAGCTCTAGAAGAACCCGAACTCCAACAACTAAACTCAACTATACTCAAATCTCCACCTCCAAAAAAATAAAAACCCTAACCTCTACCTCCCAACCACTGTTCCCTCATCCAGAAGAACTCTATATATCCTGTCTCCAGAGAATCACTCAATACAACACCCTCAGCTCAACACAGCCCAAGCTGCCCACACCATAGCATCCATTTCAGATTACACAGCTGCTCTACCAGATCTTCAGCCAGCACGACGAAACCAGCTCTCAGAACAAAAACCCAAAATACGATCTGAAAAAACACGACATAAACACACAAATACAGCATGAAGCGAAGACATTCCTGAATGAAGATCTCTGCCATCGCAGGTTCTCATTCAGCCCTAGTTCAGTTAGAACACAGTGCTTTTAATATGTGCTCAGTAAGACAATACCTCCTACAGAGAAGTATGAGCTGCTTGCAATACCTGAAGAAGTGTTCACTGGTTAATGCACCTCTTTGCTTTCCAGAGATGTTTTCTGAAGAAGGAAAGAAAGATGGGGGCTGAGGTAGTCGTGTCCCTGAGGGCCACTCTGGGGATTCATGGGCTTTTCCAGAAGTGGTGTGACATCATCTTGTCCACATGCCCGTGTGCATTAACCACAAGGCCATGCTGGAATCATTACGGCTCGTTAAGCTAGATGGGACCAGCACAAATGCACATTAGTCGATCAATACACTGCATTCTAACTAATAGGCTGTTAGTTCATTTAACGAAGAGGTTGGAGCTTAGCCATCACTCTCCATGTTTCACAGAATCCGTCCAGTTTTCAGGTTCAGCTCATCAAATCTTCTCCATCATGGCCTGTATCGGATGGATTTGTCACAGGACCTTTGTCTAGAATCTTTCAATGGGAAATTCTATATAAAAAAAAAAATTGTAAGTAAATGTCAACAACCCTCAAGCTCAAAATCCCCAAAACGCCTCTTTCAGAACATCCTCAAATAGCTCTCCACCACCGACACCTTCATCTATAGAAGGTCATGAATAATACAACATGTCCGGTAAGTACTCCACTAACACCACATTCATCAACTCCACTTCCAGACAAACCCCACCAATCTCACCTCCAACAATTTCACCCCCAGAAGAACCCCACCAAACCCACCTCCAACAACTGCACTTCCAGAAGAACCCCACCAACCCTACCTCCAACAAAACCACCACAAAAGATCCCCATCACTCCAACCTCCATCATCTCCACTTCTGGAACCCCACCAACAGCTCCACCCTAAATAAAAACTCAACCAACCTCATCTTCATTAACTCCTTTTCTGGAAAAACCTCAACAACCTCACCTCCATCAACTACACATCCCGAAGAACACCACGTCCACCAACTTCACTTCCAGACAAACCCCACCAACCTTCCTTCCATCAACTCTACCCCTACAAGAACCCCACCAACCTCACATCCATCAACTTCACTTCCTAAAGAACCCCACCACCAGCACCGTCTTCATCAACTTTGATGTCCTAGAACCATAGGTGCAGTTGAGGAACTTTGTAGGAGTGTATGATGGAGCATTCTGGGAGCTTGTTGAGATGTCTGGTTTCATGCAGTGTTGGGGTCAGACTGCAGGCCCTGGGTGGAGATCAGGCTGCAGCATTGTGTGGAGTTTAGGATGAGATGAGGATGAGGAAGGACGCCCGTACAGGCGATGGCTTGGAGATGAGACTTCTCTGTGTGTGCTCGCTCTCTTGGGCGGGATCTCTCTGGAGGCCGGGACGCTGCCTGTATGTGTATGTGTGATATTTCCTGTCCTCTCCGAGCCCCCCGAGCGCTCCTATCAGCCGCCACTTCCACTCCGCTTTTCTCTGGTATTTTTATTTGTGGCTGTTTTATTTGTGTCCCGGGAGAGGAGGCGCTCCCTATCTCTACGGAGCACACAGTGTGTGAGAGTGTGTGTGGTGTGTGGGATTGGTTTATTGTGTCCCGGAGCGTCAGCGTGCCCTGCAGATAAGCCCCCCCAGCGCTGCACGCGGGATAACACTCAGCACCCCGCATCTACACACCATCTAAATGAAGCGTTAACCTTTAGCTGGGTCAACACACACACAGAAATGGAGTTTTACGTCACGCCGATGACCAAATAGAGGACGTTTAAAGAATATGTTCACCAAATCAATCGAATTTACACAATTTTCCACTTCCCCAAATGCAGAGGATCAACCTAGACATGCTTGGAAAACGTGTACAGTTTCCTGCCTTATACGGTGGAGCTGTCACATGACTTGAAACTAGATTGAGCTTGAACTGCATAATGAAAAACCCATTTGAAGAACAGGTGGCGTCAGCTCGAAGGACGAGAAACAGACGAAGGTTGGACACCTGAAAAGAAGACGCTCCTGACAGACTTTATGCAAGGTGGGCAGTTTTTATTTTGCTGGTTAACCAACAACAACAAAAAAGAAACAAGAGTTTGGGGAAGCTAGAGCTTCTGTTACCAGCTGGGTTAACTAGCCAGCTTACACTAGCAGCTCCTAAAACTCATCTTTCCAGTGGCCATCTTTCACCCACTCTTGTTTAGCCCTTTCAGCTCCTCAGTATTTCTTCAACAAACACATTTGCAGGGACTGGCACTGTGAACCTTTTTCTTAAACAACAGCAGCAGCAGAAAAGATGCTCCTAAATAATCACATGCAGACAGATTACAGGCCATAGTCAAGGTTTTACCACTAGAACACCACAATAGATCAAACAATATGAGCTGTTGTTTGGGCTAACTAGTGGAGTAACTGAACACGGTGGTTGTTTTAGAATTGCGATATTCTGGGATGGAGAAAATGAGGCATTGTTTTATTTTATTGAGTGTTGTGCACTTTTGTTGACAAGAAAAGCTCACTGGCCAATCACGATTGCCTCATGCCTGCTGGCATGACAATCAAACGCAATGACGAAGCTGCTGTGCTCCAGTAAACAGAACTTCTTTGCAAATGCTGGATGAGAAACTCCAAAAGCAGAAAGTCACATTACAGCCCATGTGGAAGTAACTACACGAGCTTCAGCTTTTGAAGTCAGGGCAAACTTTATTTATATGCGTCTTTTCTAATAGATGTTTTCACAAAGCAGCTTTACAGAGAATCCAAATCCAAGCCACCAGTGAGCCAGCCAAAGGCGACAGTGGCAAGGAAAAACTCCCTCAGAGCAAGAGGGAGAGCCCTCAAGAGGAACCCAGAGTCCAAAGGGTTATTATTATTTGTCCACATCACGATCAGTGTGTAACAGCCTTAGCCATCAGGCTGTAACGGTAATTAGGTTGGAGGGAAGACTCTAAAGCCAGCCTTAGTTTAGAACTGAAGCTATGAGGCTAATGTGGCTAACACAGGAAACAATGGAGGTCAACAGTCACCCAAACCTTTTCCACAAACACAGTCCCAAAATGTCTCTCACTCACATCCAGGTCTTTATACAGGTTGACCAAAAACGGGTCTTGGCAAGACAGATGCTCCAGAGCGCAACGTAGTCAGGCGTATAAACAAACCTTAACTGGTAACACTGACAGACTCACCAGACTCCTTCTAGGATGAAGCTGAAACTTGTTATTTGTGAATTTTCCTTTATTTCACAGATTTACCAAAATATCTGCATAATTGTTTAAGATATAAACAGAGTGGCTTGGTGTGAAATGTTCTCTTCTAGATAAAGTCAGAGCTATTCCCTATGCTATTGTGAAGGTAACCAGACATCCCCCTCTAAAAGCTCCCTAACAGAAAGTTGCTACATGAGATGGTTATGAATGCGCTGCCTGATGTGTGAGACGCTGTTTATGATAGTTTGGAGAAGATTTCAGCCCTTCATGGTGGAGGGATACATGCTGCAGGGCACTGTGAGGTAAAATAGTCTTCCAGAGAAACATATTATTTCCAGGTTCTCCAGATTTTCCCATCATCAACATTCCATACACACTCAGAAGACACATGTAGGTTCACTGGTTAGATAGCAAATAAAATGTCCCCCAGAAGAACCCCACCAAACCCACCTCTAACAACTGCACTTCCAGGAGAACCCCACCTCCAACAACTCTACGCCGGGAACACCCCACCAACTTCACCTCTAACAACCCCACAACCAGAAGCACCCCACCAACCCTACCTCCAACAAAACCACCACAGAAGATCCCCATCAATACAACCTCCATCAACCCCCATTCTGGAACTCCACCAACAGCTCCACCCTAAAAGAACCCAACCTAATCTCCATTAACTCCTTTTCTAGAAAAAACTCAACAACCTCACCTCTATCAACTACACATCCAGAAGAACACCACGGCCATCAACTCCACTTCCAGACAAACCCCACCAACCTTACTTCCATCAACTCTACCCCTACAAGAACCCCACAAAACCGCAAAAGGAGGAAGAACTAATCCACCTCACATCCATCAACTTCACATCGCTAAATAGAACGCCCACCACCAACACCGTCTCCATCAACTCCACTTCCAGACAAACCCCACCAACCTTACTTCCATCAACTCTACCCCTACAAGAACCCCACCAACCTCACATCCATCAACTTCACTTCCTAAAGAACCCCACCACCAACACCGTCTCCATCAACTCCACTTCCAGACAAACCCCACCAACCTTACTTCCATCAACTCTACCCCTACAAGAACCCCACCAACCTCACATCCATCAACTTCACTTCCTAAAGAACCCCACCACCAACACCGTCTCCATCAACTCCATTTCCAGGGGAACCCCACCAACCTCACCTCCAACAGTCCTACCTCCAGCAATGCCACTATCTTTAAACTCTGCATATCATTTTTACTGCTTCCCATGCATGTCTTGAAACATCTGATAATAATATAATTATAATATAATCATTTAAAGCACCCAATGTCCTAGAACCATAGGTCCAGCTGAGGAACCTTGTAGGAGTGTATGATGAAGCCTATATGTTTGTTCCAGACATAGAGAACCCTGGTTCCCATCACTACCACTGTAAAGAACGTCTGAACCATCTCATTCCAAAAGCACTCTGCATAGTGAATTTTTGGAAAATGGATGGAATGCCGCTTTAATGCTGTGTCTGCAATGCCCTTAGCATAACACATTCACTCTCTGGGCTCCTCCTGCTGCTTCTGCTGCTCCAGGAATAATTCAATCTGGGAGAGGAGATGGATGTGTGTCCCTGCGGAGCACTTACACTCTCCATTTCCTAAAGCACTTGATCAGATTAATTGATCGCTCCCCAAAGCCCCCCCTCCAAAACCCCCCTCATGCCCCACCACGGCCCCTTTGGAGGCTCTGTGCCACAAATCGGGTTTGCATTGATGCTCTTATGAAATGCATCTTCGATTTTATTCAGCACCACCGAGCCAAGTCTGAAAAAACGCAGAGAATAAGAAGGGGATCTGCTGTGGAATGCTGAGTGGGACCCTCTACTCCCACACTAACAGCCAGAAATGCACACACGGTGGCTGGAGGAATCATTCAGAAATCTGCTGAACCTCTATCTCAGACCTAAAGGGGCATTTCACCCATTCTTCAAAATTTCACTCGTAATTCAGATGTAAGTCACAGTCACTCAGAATGCTTCAGCTTACACCCAACCAACTAGCATGCAGCTAACTGTCCATGTTCACGAGCAACAGTGGATCAGATTAAATTAAATATCATATAGAATATAAAATTCTTCGGACGTATAAAGCTCTAAATGGCCTTGCTCCTCTGAACCTCACTGAACTTGTCTCATATAATGAACCATCACGTGACTTAACAATTAACAAAGTTACACCAGGGGCCGGAGGCTTTTCATACAAGGCCCCTCAGCTTTGGAATAACCTACCAGTCAGTGTTCGGGACTGAGACACAGTCCAGGCTTAAAACCTGCCTGTTCAGTCGAGCGGTTAGTAATTAGTTTTCCTGCTAGGTAAAATGTGCAGATCTTGGGATCCACTGACAGAAAGTGTTTGGTAAGCTGGGAATGCTGGTGCTGTCGTCCCGCTGCTCTTCATGTTCACTCAGGTTTGTTGATGGTGGAGCAGAGGGGCGCTGACTTCTCAGGGAGCCCTCATGTCTTTGTTTCCTTCTGGGTCCCCCTTCTAGTTCTGCTGTAATAGCCAGGCCTGCCGGAGTTACTGCTGCACTCTGTTAACACCATATAGTGTGTTCAGGTTGTCTGTCAGAGCTAACAGTCTGTTCTCCCATCCTGTGCGGTCTGATACTGTTACTACATCTGCTTTGACTGGGTGCCACTGCGTGCCTTTAACCACCATGGAGCTCCTGGCTGTCTTGCACTGTGGAAGCTTGGCCTGCATCCTGCTGACCCATCCGATGACCCAACTACTACACAGACTAATCAGACATTTATTCCTCTACCTTACAAACACTGAATGCTTCTTTCCTTTGCTTGTGTTGTTATCTGGTGTTGACCCGGGGAGGATGGGTTTCCTTTTGAACTTGAAGCTGCTTTATGACAGTATCTGTTGTAAAAGGCGCATATGATCTGTGGATGGTTCACTGATCATTACCAGCACCTAGAACTGGACTACTGTACTAGATAACGAGGTATAACAAGGTACATTTTGTGGAGCTTCTTAGGACGTGCAGTGTGAGACCCTCTTCCCCTGTAGCTCTTCTTTTGCCTCTTCTTATGTCTGGTCTCTTTTTCTCAGTCTCTCTCTGGTTTCAGTTTTGGTTTGTCCCTCTTTCTCTCTCTCCATCTGTCTCTCCTTTGGTCTCTATGTGTGTAGTATCTCTGTCTCTCTTGCTCTGTTTCTCCCTCAGTCTCTCTCTATTCAGTCTCTTTCTCACTCTGTCTCTTTTGGCCTGTCTTTCTTTTGGTCTCTATTTCTCTGTATCTTTTTTGCCTCTCTGCTTTACCTTTACTGTCTTTCTCTCTTATGGTCTATTGTTCGGTCTCTCTCTGTCTGTCTGTCTCTCTGTCTATCTGTCCTACCTCCCCATGCTCTCCTCGTAGCTAACAGTTTGCCTGTGAAGCCTTAGACATAACAGCAGGACCACCTACAACACACACACCCACCCACACACACACACACACACCTAGTGCTCACTCTTATCAGCCTGCTACATATGCTCCTCACACACACACACACACACACACACACACACAGTGGTACTCAGCTAAGAGAGAGGTATTAGAGCACTCAGAGAAACTAAAAATATTCCTCCTCAGGTACTCTAATATCACACACACACACACACACACACACACACACACACACACACACACACACACACACACATTCTGCCCTTGACATTTAAACACTCCTACAGCTCTTTTACCTTACCCCGCCCCCCTCTCTCTCTCTCTCTCTCTCGTATACTAATACACTGACTTTAATATTGGCCACTTAATCAGAAACACCTACTTTGTGCTTCCACTAACTGGCACCATTATTACAAACACCGACCTTGTGCTTCCACACAGTGGCCATTTTATTAGAAACGCAGAGCACATCCCGTGCACTATTTTACTATAAAGATATTGCTCATCAGATTTCGGCTGGATGATGCAGATCTAGTTTGAGGTATAAGCGGCTCCGTGTTTGTGATGTAAATGTGAGTGTTAGCGGAAAATCTGGAGAGGAAAACACGCACCAGCAGCCGCAGCAGCAAAATTAATAAGCAGAACAGCTGCATTAGATATGACAGCAACAATTTCATACAACACTTACTGTCGGCTGCCAGTGACTCGCAATACCCGCACAGAGGAAAGAGAGACATTATTTTTTCAAAAGGATAGGCAGATTCGTTTAAAAATCTGCTATTAATAATTAATAGTGAAGCTTTCAGGGTGTTTCCACCTGGAAACAGAGACGAACTCACATAGAGAGAGGGGGAGAGAGAGAGAGAGAGAGAGAGAGAGAGAGAGAGAGAGAGAGAGAGAGAGAGAAATAGAGGGAGACGGGGAGGAAAGAGAAAGAGAGAGAGTGGGGGAGAGTAAGAGAGAACAAGAGAGAGAGAGAGGGGGAGAGAGTGGGGGTACACACAGTTGTTTCCTGACTGGACAGTACGGTACCTTCCAGGCGATGCGGTTGCCCTTGGTGTCGTGCTCCAGAGCGATGGGAAAGTCTCCCCTCTCATAGAACTTGCGGAAAGCCGTGGGTTTGGCTGGACGCTCTCTGAATGCTCCGGCAGCAGGAGGACCCACCACCTGTTCACAGAGAGACAAGTACGGAGAATTAACACCTCAGTCTGTAGGACAGCAGGGATACTACTCACTCTCCCCAGTTATTAACACGCTCAGTGTTCAGGTGATGTAATACAGTCTTTCAGATTGACCATGTGGGTCATATGGCCCCCTACACTTCCTGTAGTGTATTACAGTGTGTAAGAATGACCATGAGGGTCATATGGCCCCCTGCACTTCCTGTTGTGTATTACAGTCTGTCAGAATGAGCGTGTGGGTCATATGGTCCCCTACACTTCCTGTAGTGTATTACAGTGTGTAAGAATGACCATGAGGGTCATATGGCCCCCTACACTTCCTGTTGTGTATTACAGTCTGTCAGAATGAGCGTGTGGGTCATATCCCCCTGCACTTCCTGTTGTGTATTACAGTCTGCCAGAATGAGCTATGGTCATATCGCCCCCTACACTTCCTGTTGTGTATTACAGTCTGTCAGAATAAGCGTGTGGGTCATATGGTCCCCTACACTTCCTGTTGTGTATTACAGTCTGTCAGAATGAGCATGTGGGTCATATCGCCCCCTACACTTCCTGTTGTGTATTACAGTCTGTCAGAATGAGCGTGTGGGTCATATCGCCCCTACACTTCCTTTTGTGTATTACAGTCTGTCAGAATGAGCGTGTGGGTCATATCCCCCCTGCACTTCCTTTTGTGTATTACAGTCTGTCAGAATGAGCGTGTGGGTCATATCCCCCCTGCACTTCCTTTTGTGTATTACAGTCTGTCAGAATGAGCGTGTGGGTCATATCCCCCCTGCACTTCCTGTTGTGTATTACAGTCTGTCAGAATGAGCGTGTGGGTCATATCCCCCCTGCACTTCCTGTTGTGTATTACAGTCTGTCAGAATGAGCGTGTGGGTCATATCGCCCCCTACACTACCTGTTGTGTATTACAGTCTGTCAGAATAAGCGTGTGGGTCATATGGTCCCCTACACTTCCTGTTGTGTATTACAGTCTGTCAGAATGAGCATGTGGGTCATATCGCCCCCTACACTTCCTGTTGTGTATTACAGTCTGTCAGAATGAGCGTGTGGTTCATATCCCCCCTGCACTTCCTTTTGTGTATTACAGTCTGTCAGAATGAGCGTGTGGGTCATATCCCCCCTGCACTTCCTTTTGTGTATTACAGTCTGTCAGAATGAGCATGTGGGTCATATCGCCCCCTACACTTCCTGTTGTGTATTACAGTCTGTCAGAATGAGCGTGTGGGTCATATCCCCCCTGCACTTCCTTTTGTGTATTACAGTCTGTCAGAATGACGGAATCTCTCTCTTCTCCTCGTGCTCTGATGAATGTTTGCTGAGGGTTTGTCAAATCAGCCAGCTCAGGTGAAGCTGCAATTCCATTTATACCTTTTGTTTTTCTTCTCTCTCCCTCTTTAAATCTCCCTATCTCTCCAGTTTTTTCACTCTCTCTAAATTTCATTTCCTGTCAGCACAGAGCCATACAAGCTGCAGGATACATCACCTGACTTTCAAAGCTGCAGACTCTCTCACTCTCTCTACTTCCTCTCATCCTCTCTATCTCTTTCTTTGTCTCTCTCATGCTCTCTTTCTCTCTTTCTCTCCTTCTTCTGTCTTATTCTCTACTTCCTCTCTTCTCTCTCTCTCTCATTCTCTACTTCCTCTCCTTTGTGTATGTGTGTATACGTGTGTGTGAGTGTGTTTGTGCGTGTGAGTGTGTATACGTGTGTGTGAGTGTGTACATATGCATGTGAGTGGATATGCGTATGTGTATATATATATATATATATATATATATATATATATATATATATATATATGTCTGTGTGTGTGTGTGTGTGTGTGTGTGTGTGTGTCTGTGTGTGTGTGTGTGTGTGTGTGTGTGTGTCTGAAGTTTCTCTGATAAGGTCAGGCTGCACATCACCACAAGCAACCCAATTATCCTCCAACACACACATATATATACAGTACTGCAGAAAAGTCAAAGACCACCCTCTTTACAGGATCAGAGACCACCTTCTCTGCAGGGTCTCCACACCTCCAGAGTTTAGTCTCATTGAGAGAGAGAGAGTCTGCTATATCACTGCTCCCTTCATCCTGAGTGAGTTTGTGTGTGTGAGTGTGTGTGGGTACTGCAACAGAAGTCATTCACACACACACACACACACACACAGGCACACACACGCACACAGGCACACACACACACACACAGGCACACACACAGAGTTCTCATCAGCAGGAAAATTACAGGCAAAAAGGTCAAACGCATGCACCCCCCCACAGGGATAATGCTTTAAATCAGGGAGTTGCTCTGGATTAGGAACAGAGTGAACCCACACTACATCACATCACATTGACCCCCCCCCCCACACACACACACACACACACACACCTCTACCACACTACACTTTACTGGGAAAAAGAGAAACAAAACGAGAGTGAATGACAGAGAGAGAATAGAACGAGAGAGAACTGCGAGAGGGATAGAGATGGGAGGAGATAGATAGAGATTATAAAGACAGATAAGAAAGAAGAGAGAGAGAGAGAAGGAGAGAGAGAGAGAGAGAGAAAGGGAGAGGGAGTGAGTGAGAGAGAGAGACAGAGAGAGCAGTGGGGGGTAAACGCAGACAGGGGAGTTGAGAATGTGAGGTAGACACCCCCCACTGTCAAATGATTTATACACACTATAGCAGATTGTGACACGTGTGTGTGTGTGTGTGTGTGTGTGTGTGTGTGTGTGTGTGTGTGTCGTCTGTTTCTCCTGGAGCTTGTTTAGATCTTCTTCTGCTCCTCACCAGCCTCCTCTGCTGCACTGCTGTGCAAACACTGAACCGTGGGCCGTGTTCTCCTGTCTGTACTCTAGCGCTCTCTCTGATGAGAACTCTACTCCACACGGTAACACACAGCTTTCATTATTCAGGTAGACAGACGTGGGCGACCCTCAAATTTGACTGTTTTCAAAGGAACAGCGACCGAAAATTCCAGCGGCGCTTTGCTTTTATATCTGTGTACATAGAAATCCAACAATGCTGTTCATCAGCAAACAGCACAACACACAATTTCATCGTTACACAGCATTAAAATAACAAGATACTAACAGCTCTCTACATCAGAACTGCACCACCACAAGACTAAAAACACTCATCACATAAACAGCAAATATATGTGTTTGTTTTCTATACAGACCTGCAGGTATACATGAATATACAGCAAATTACTGAAGAAGCTAAAGTTCTCCACATTGGAGATCACGGCTTAAGCCCTAATTGGTCAACTAATCAAGAACACAGACTCTTGATTGGTGTATAAGTCAGGAACACAGACTTTAAATGGTCAATAAGTCAGGAACACTGACTCTGATTGGTCATTAGTCAAGAAAGTAGCCTCTGATTGGTCAACAAGTCAGGAACACAAACTCTGACTGGTCAACAAGTCAGGAACACAGACTCTAAATGATCAACACATCAGGAACACTGACTCTGATTGGTCATTAGTCAGGAAAGAAGCCTCTGATTGGTCAACAATTCAGGAACATTGACTCTGACTGATTAACTGACGTAAACCAAGGTGTCAGTAGATGGCTAACAGCCACAATAACACAACAATAACTCTTTTCAACTAGGAGAAACCGACAAACAATCACAGATGACAATCCATATGGATTTATCATCATGGATTCTTTTTATAAATTCTCCAAAACGAGAGTGCAGATCAAGGCTGGATTACAATAAAAACTTCTGAAAGCCGAAGGATTGCACCAGAGCCCTGAAGGAAACGGAACAGCACTGCGCTTCAGGGAGAAAGTAGAGTAAGTGTGAAGGCTTCTTTCCTTCGATGTCACATTCAACAATTTTCCAAATGTTCCAAAATAACAAAAAACTATAATACTTCCTGGTTCCTGAAAGCACTGAAAGCTGAAGTCCAGAATGCCCTGCCATAACAACAAAAAACACCTAAAGCTTTAATGTGAGAAGAAAGAGGGCGTGGCTTTGGAATGTCCGATGTTTCTCCAGCAGGCAGTGCTGTTAAAACACCAGACTGGTATTAACCCACACCAGCAGGATCTCACCAACCCACGTTTACAACCTTCACAATCAGTATTTAACCAAAGGATACTGATTTACACCGTGTCCTTAAAGACCCTAGAACCTCTAGAAGCTGCAGCTGTGATAGTAATTCTTTGGGTTCTCCGCCAAAAATGTTATCCTGTTCACAAATGCTATCACAAAATCACAGCGATGCAGCTTGTGGAGCAGCACAGATCGGTCTCAGAGCTAGAACAAAAAAAGCCTCACAAATCTGACCAGTCCAAGAGCAGCGGGAGGACCGGAGAGGCTGCGGAGCCAAGCGCTAACACAGACTAGCACACGCTACTGCAGTTTGTTGTGCCACTAATGGAGAGAGATGGGTCACTATAACCTAAACGACCCTAGAGCTCTACACGCCAACTCCACTCAGCACAGAGAGACAGAGACAGTCAGTAGAGTCACGCTCCATCTCATTACACCTAAAGCGATAGTTCAGTAAACAATTCCATTACCCTGATTGTCCCCTCCTTACACTGAACACAGTCTATCAGCCCCCAATCCACAGTTATCTTATTTAGCTTTAGCTCTGGAGCTACAAGGTCAATGTACCAAATAAGTAATAGGAAATTATAACCCAGCAATTAGCACAGCGCTAACCGCACACAGTAATAGATAACAGTGTGTCATGCTGTATCAGAAAGAGTGCCATTGAGTCCAACAGAGATACTGAACAACCTGCAGACCCTAGAGAGTTAAACTTTTCAACTTTACTATGAAATAATCATAAAGATCAAAACAATAAAATAACAATACAACAATAAGTCCCAGCAAAAAGTGCCCTGAACATGACTACTGAGGTTATAATTCGTTTACTGCTCTCTCTACTAATGTTTTAATAAATCAGAACAGTATCAGTGAGAATATCTCAGCTCTGGAGCCGTGCTGGATATGTAGTTGTTTAATGTCAGAGCTCTTTTTAGACCAATTCAGTTGAATGGTCCACATTTATGATTGAACTAGGCTGCTGTAGGTCTCCATATATGGTCGGTCTCTCTGACTGGTCGACACACAAGTCATACACACTGCCTCTGACTGGTCAACAAGTTAGGAACACAGCCACTGATTGGTCAACAATTCAGAAACATAGCCTCTGATTGATCAACAATTTAGGAACACAGCCTCTGATTGGTCAACAAGTCAGGAACACAGCCTCTGATTGGTCAACAAGTCAGGAACACAGCCTCTGATTGATCCACAATTTAGGAACACAGCCTCTGAGCGATCAAAAAGTCAGGAACACAGCCTCTGATTGGTCAACAAGTTAGGAACACAGCCACTGATTGGTAAACAATTTAGGAACACAGCCTCTGATTGATCAAAAAGTCAGGAACACAGCCTCTGATTGGTCAACAAGTTAGGAACACAGCCACTGATTGGTAAACAATTTAGGAACACAGCCTCTGATTGATCAAAAAGTCAGGAACACAGCCTCTGATTGGTCAACAAGTCAGGAACACAGCCTCTGATTGATCAAAAAGTCAGGAACACAGCCTCTGATTGGTCAACAAGTTAGGAACACAGCCACTGATTGATCAACAATTTAGGAACACAGCCTCTGATTGGTCAACAATTTAGGAACACAGCCTCTGATTGATCAAAAAGTCAGGAACACAGCCACTGATTGCTCAACAATTTAGGAACACAGCCTCTGATCGATCAAAAAGTCAGGAACACAGCCTCTGATTGGTCAACAAGTCAGGAACACAGCCTCTGATTGGTCAACAAGTCAGGAACACAGCCTCTGATTGATCAAAAAGTCAGGAACACAGCCTCTGATTGGTCAACAAGTCAGGAACACAGCCTCTGATTGATCAAAAAGTCAGGAACACAGCCTCTGATTGGTCAACAAGTCAGGAACACAGCCTCTGATTGGTCAACAAGTCATAGCAACATGCTCACAGTGCTGTGTTAAAGTAAAGAATGTTTGTCCTGTTCTGGTTCTGAGAAACTGCATATATATATATATATGTATATATACATGTGTGTGTGTGTGTGTGTGCACGTGTGCGTGTGTGTACCAAGTTTGTTTATGCCACATTGTGCGGACCAAAAACCTGGTCTTCACCCTGAAACAGATTAAGTTGTAGGGTTAGGGTTCGGCTCAGGGTTAGGGCTATAGTAGTAGTAGGTTGTCTTCAGTAAATGAATGAAAGACTAGGTAATGGTCCCACAATTCACAGAAACAAACATGTGTGTGTTCTGACAGGTACAGAGAGAATGTACAGACTCATTCAATAGCGGAATCACACAGCGGCACAAGTGGGCAGAGCTGATTCCCTCTCCACTGAACACAAAGCAGCCTCTCCAGAAGAGAAAACGCTGTGCTGGAGATAACCAGCTTTACACACATGCGCACACACGGACGCGCACACACACACACATATACACATATATACACACACAGAGCGCTCAGCTTAACCACAAACACAGAGGGGGGCTGAATACGAGAGTACAGGGCGACAAATCCCACCTTACACAGTAAATTAATGCTTAACAATCTCTGCACATTTCATTCTGTCAGCTGCTGCACTTCATTTATTCATTCACTCCGTTACTCTTTATTAATGAAGACTGCTGACCTGCACATCACAGTCTGGAGGTCCTACTGTTCATCTGTACTTCATTTACATGGGGTTACATTTAAACAAGGAAAAAACACAGAGGAACCAAGACTTAAAAAGAGAAACCATCTGAGAACATGAGGAAGAACCACTGAGGAACCAAGACTTAAAAAGAGAAACCATCTGAGAATATGAGAAAGTACCACAGAGGAACCGAGCCTGAAAAAGAGAAACCCTCTGAGAATATGAGGAAGTACCACAGAGGAACCAAGACTTAAAAAGAGAAACCCTCTGAGAACATGAAGAAGTACCACAGAGGAACCAAGACTTAAAAAGAGAAACCATCTGAGAACATGAAGAAGTACCACAGAGGAACCAAGACTTAAAAAGAGAAACCATCTGAGAACATGAGGAAGAACCACAGAGGAACCAAGACTTGAAAAGAGAAACCCTCTATGAATATGAGGAAGTACCACAGAGGAACCAAGACTTAAAAAGAGAAACCCTCTGAGAACATGAGAAAGAACCACAGAGGAACCGAGCCTGAAAAAGAGAAACCCTCTGAGAACATGAGGAAGAACCACAGAGGAACCAAGACTTAAAAAGAGAAACCCTCTGAGAACATGAGGAAGAACTACAGAGGAACCAAGCCTGAAAAAGAGAAACCCTCTGAGAACAAGAGGAAGTACCACAGAGGAACCAGGCCTGAAAAAGAGAACCCTTCTGAGAACATGAGGAAGACCCACTGAGGAACCAAGCCTGAAAAAGAGAAACCCTCTGAGAACATGAGAAAGTACCACAGAGGAACCGAGCCTGAAAAAGAGAAACCCTCTGAGAGCATGAGGAAGAACCACAGAGGAACCAAGATTAAAAACATAAACTCTCTAAGAGCATGAGGAAGAACCACAAAGGAACCAAGATTAAAAAAGAGAACTGCTCTAAGAACATGAGGCAGAACCACAGAGGAACCAAAACTCAAAAGGAGAAACCCTCTAAGTGAATGAAGAAGAACCACTGAGAGGAACCAAGACTCAAAAAGAGAACCACTCTGAGAACATGAGGCAGAACCACAGACACACTCCTGAGTGGTTCTATAGGTTTATTCCTGGCTGAGGGGCCTGAAGGGGGTTCCTTCTGCTGGATCTCCACTTTAGATTAAGTTCTTCATGTGTAAATGTGAATCCTGCCCAGCAGTCAGAAGGTCAGGTCAGGCCGCAGAAGGACACTGTCTATCTACGAGTGTATTGACGTGAGGAAACATGTTGCGTGTTATTGATCTGCTCTTCGCTCTCCTGACGTGTAACACACGACCCTGCAGCCTTCACCTGACGAGAGGAAGCGTGTGGCGCCTGCTCCACCAACTCCCCAGACACAAAGCATGCTGGGCTTCCTGAAGGACAGCAGACAGCACTCACTACAGCTACAGCAGACCCTCGGCCTCCACACACGCTATAGGCCTAAATCAAATCTGTGAACTAATTAGCTTTTTAGCAAGAAATCCATTTAATAATCAATAAAAATGGAAAACCATGTAGAATGACAAAACATCCAGAGGCCTGAATTCAGCATGTTTATCAATAACAGTGAGTCGTAATCAGATCTATTAGAGGTTCTGAAGAAATTGTGAGATGATTTAGTGATGATGACACGGTGCTAGTTGGTGTGTCCATTACTAGTTAACTTTAACTATGTAGCTCCAGTGCTAACTAAATAAGATCAGCCATCAGGTGGATTTCAGGAGCATTCTGGGTAAGCATTAAAAATGAATCACCAGTTTTCCACTTTATTTCAGGTAGTTAGTTTTAAGGCTGCATTAGTAGTTCAATTATTATCTTTATTTTTATATATTTTCTGTATTAGTTTTAGGTTTTAGTCTTAAGGTAAACACTATAATAGCAGGTATTATGGCCACAGGACCACAGAAAAGTTCCACTTCCAAATGAAAGTCAAAAAGATTTGAACTAAATATTATTTTCAGTCATTTAATTTCTGTTTTAAATAGTTTTGCAGAACATATTTCATTTTCATGTTTTTTAAAAATGTTTTACACAAGTTTTTATTAGTTTAATTATAATAACCGAAGTCATCAAAATAATCATTTTAATTAGGATACATTCAAAATGAGCTAATTTTTAAAAAAATGTAAAAACTGAACTGATAACCTACCACTTTTAGAAGTCACAGGTACATTTTAGGGTATGTTTAAAAACATATCAGTATAGATTTTAAACAGGGTATTGCATGTTTAAAACTGCAATAAGTAATAAAACACTCCACAATGAACTAAATAATAGAAATAACAAATGTGACATGTCTAGGTTAGGGTTTGGATCTGGAGTTTCTATGATAGAGATAGAGATATCTACTGAAGTTGATAACCATGCCAACCAGATAAGCATGACAACCAGCCCAGCATGTCCTGTCTCGTAATACCACTATGTACCTGAAGAGGCGATAGTAAGTCACTGTGGTAGAGTACAATCAGTCCAACATGAAGATGAAACTTCCCTGACAAAAAAATCCCTGACAGTGTATTCTAACCTCCTGTCAATCATGCTGAAGGAGCTGGTCCAGGTTAGATCATTTTAAGGCAGGTAGACGATGAAAGCAACCATGGTCGAAGCTCTTGGTGAGCAACCGCCTCTGCTGCCACGTTCAGCAGCGAACAAAAGAAGTGATATAAACAGAGGCAGAAGAAGAGTTAATGTTGGTGCTGCTCTCCAGACACTCTTGGAAAGGAAACTGAGAAAGCTTGATGCTGAACTGGCAGCGTTTCTTCTAGACTGGTAAATAAACAGCAGCTAGGTGCTATGTTGCCCACTGTAGTTTGGAGGTCATGCCATTGTACAAACTGCTCCTTTAAAACGGGATCCCTATGGTGTATGTGTACAATATGGTGAAACCGGGTGAAAGCTGTGTGACTAAACTATCGCTTTAAACTGAGCATCCCATGCCTCTTTCTCTAGTTTCTCAGAAAAGCCACATCGATGTTTCTCCCCACGCCTCCAGAGAGGAACGGTTGTGAGTGGCCTTATCTTCAGAGCCTCCAGAATGTTGCATATTGATTGTGTTTTTGTGCGCCTCGTGCTAACCGCTATTGACGAACACATCCAATCATCTTTTCCTAAACCAGCTGTCCATAAAGAGCAACAATCCAATCCCAATCTGAGAGCTCATGGGTTATCTGGAACTGTTCCGATAAAGATCACACTGACTGCCAGCAAAAGAGGTTCAACCTCCTCACTCAGAAACTTAAAGCGATAGTTCAGTGTCTGGGTCCTCCAACTATCTGCTGATTCGTAGGAGATCAGCCGAGACACAGACACTTATTATCATGGTGTAAGCCACAAGCTAAAGTTCTAATGAATTTTGCTAGTGCTTGTGTTATTTGGTGGCCTACACGCTTCCGCTACTGGTTAAGCAAAGAAATAAACTGGCTGCGTTTGGGATGATTTGTGGCTGAACTACGGCTTTAAGACATGCGTCCTGGTAGGTAATTAAGAAACCTGATTTGGAGCTGAGTATTAGCAGACGGCGGTCTAATCCCAAAGCTGTAAAAGCTGCTGAGATAATTCCAACAACACGAGGAGCAGAAGGTCTTGCGTAGTGTTCACACTAGTTACTGGAATTTGCATATTAGCCTCTAAGCTTTAGCGCTGCCGTGCTGGCCGCCTGGGAGAACGGACTGGGCCGAGTTTGGCTGGAGGGGGACAAAAAAAAAAAAGGGAATGAGGAGACTGGAGAGATAAATTGGAGGCTAATTTATAGAGCAGGAGGAGAATGGCGGAGCAGAATGGCGATAAAGAGCGGCGAAGGGCTTTTACAATAACAGTGAGCAATAGCAGCGACTCTACAGGCGCTGTAGCTCCATTAGAGCTTCCTGCCATCTAACACGCAGACTAAGTGGCCAGAATAAATGGAGTTTGGGTGAAAGTGGTGAACTTTCGCTTTTAAAGCTTCCTAATGGACTTTCTGACGGGCTTCACGAGCCGGGCAGCGGAACGGTGCAGCACAGACAGCGCAAACACGACGTGAGTAATTCATGCTCTGAGAACGGAGCCTTTCATACCCAGAGCGTTCCAACAGTAGCGCTGTCCTTCTGCTGAAAGGTCACCCACACTCATGCTAATCACATAAAAGCCTGCTTTATGGCCCTCGCCGTCTATTCATCATTAAACGCCAAGGTGCCTGTGAAGTCATTTCTACAGGGACGGATACCTTACCATCATACGCTTTTCAGTATCAGTCAATATCCACGACCATTATCATAATAGTGTGTTCCTAACAAACCTCAAACCTCTGAAGAGGTAAATACTCCTGGACACTGTTTTTCATGAGTACGGAAGCACCAAAACATGACTTCACATTCTACTTCATTTTTCATGTGATAATAAGTTATTTACATTTGCTCTCTATATATTTTTATGTTTGTTATTTTCCTAGCTAAATCAATGTTGTTCTGAGATCTTGAGTTTTAAAGAGATGAGATTTGTTATATGGTGATAATCCTAAGAAAACAAATGAAAAGAAAAAGTTTGAGAAAAAAAAAAACAGACTTTTAGAACTTCTGTAAACGAAGATGCACATGCTGCCAGAAATGTTGTGCTTACGTCTCTAAACGGTGCGGTGTGGTTTTGCTCCTACTTCAAGGATTCAAGGGTTCAAGGAGACTTTATTGTCATTCACATCACATGTGGTACATGGGGTGGAACGAAATTGTGGTACCCAAGGACCCAGTTTTACCCAGACAGCAGAACTTAAATAAATAAAATATACATAAATATATAAAAATATAAAAAAGAGAGAGAAAGAGCAGCAGTGTCGTCAAAGTGTTGGTGCAATGGTTCCACTAAGTGGCGTTTAGAAGTCTTACAGCCTCCGGAATGAAGCTGTTCCTCAGTCTGTTCGTTTTACACTTAATTCTCCACAACCTCCTGCCTGAGGGGAGCGGGACAAAAAGTGAGTATGCTGGATGAGTAGGGTCCTTCATGATGCAGGTGGCCCTCTTCCTGCATCTGGAGGTGTATATGTCCGTGGTGGTGGGGAGGCTGACTCTCTGTGCAGCCTTCACCACCCTCTGCAGAGCTTTCCTGTCTGCAGCAGAGCAGCTTCCGTGCCACACGTTGATGCTGGAGCATAGAACGCTCTCCACCACACATCTGTAGAAGGAGGTGAGGACCGAGCTCCCGAGCCCAGCTCGCCTCAACCGCCCGAGGAAGTAGAGCCGTTGATGTGCCTTCCTGACCAGGCTGGAAGTGTTGTTGCTCCAGGTGAGGTTGTTGCTCAGGTGAACACCCAAGTACCTGTAGTTGGAGACCACTTCCACCGCAGACCCTCCGACATGCAGGGGGAGTGGGGCATGTCTGCCCCTTCTGAAGTCCATAGGTTCCGCTGTTCTAACAAAAGCCGAAAGCAGACGACCATCCAGGTATCCATGCGAAGGTTTATAACATACAGTCAAGCTGCTTTAAACTGCAGGCTTGTGAAGTGGCAATCATCTAATGTGATAAATTCATCAGACAGTGGAGAGTACAGTAAACCATCCGTGTTCTGTCTGATACGCCACACTGCCGGTAGCCTTTATACTTCACAGGAGAAGGAAACATATTTTAATGCACGTTACTTCCACGTATTTCAAGTCTTCTGAACCCTGATAAAAAAACCAAGAACAACTCTTTACCAAAGCAGAACGTGCTTCGTCCCTCAGAGCAGTTCCTCAGTTTCCTCCTCCTCTCTTGAATTCAGTCTTAATTCTCCAGTAGTGGAAACCAGGAAATACTGATTTCATATAAAATGTGCTTTAATGGCCGACAAAGTCTAATAAACTACTAATTCTGGATTCTACAGAACACAGACGTTGCATAACTTATTTTTTACATAAGTGAAAACTACTAAACCTGAAATAAATGTGAAAATTATATGTATTCACTTCAATAAGATACATTATACTGCCAAAATGATTCCCTTGTCTGCCTTCCCAAAGGTGTTCTATAATGCAATGTTCTTCTTCCACACCACACTCGCTCATCCATGTCTTTATGGACATTGCTTTGTGCACTGGTGTGCAGTCATGTTGGAACAGGAAGGGGCCGTCCCCAAACGGTCCCTACAAAGTTGGGAGCATGAAACTGTCCAGAATCTCTTGATCTGCTGAAGCATTAAGAGTTCCTCTCACTGGAACTAAGAAGCCGAGCCCAACTCCTGAACAACACCACACCACAATTCCCCCTCCACCAAACTTTACACTCGGCACCAAGCAGTCAGACAAGTAGCGTTCTCCTGGCAACCGCCAAACCCGCTTTACACCACTACATTCCACACTCTGCACTGTGTTTGGTGACGTAAGGCTTGGATGCAGCTGCTCGGCCATGGAAACCCATGCATGAAGCTCATTACACACTGTTCATTAGCTGATCTGAAGGCCACATGAAGTTTGGAGGTCTGTAGTGGTTGACCTTCAGCATCCGCTGACCCTGCTCTGTCGTTGTACGTGGTTGCTGCCGTTTCCAATCACTTCCGCTTTGTTATAATCCCACTGACAGTCGACTGTGGACTATTTAGTAGGGAGGACATTTTATGACTGGAGTTGTTACACAGATAGCATCCTATCACGGTCCCACCCTGGATTTCACTGAGCTCCGGAGAGCTACCCATTCTTTCACTAATGTCGATAGGAGCAGTCTGCATGTTAAGGTGCATGGTTTTTACACCTGTGGCCATGGAAGTGATTGGAACACCTGAATTCAATGATTTGGATGGGGGAGTGAAAACTTTTGGCAACATAGGGTATGTGGCATTAGCTAACAGAATAGCTAATCCTGTTACCTGAAACTAGCTAACACCAGGTAGGTCTGATAACTGTAAAAAGCCAACACCAGTTACATTATCATTAACATTATCAAATCGTGCTTTTGTGTTTGGCTGGTGTGTGCGTTTGTGAGTGAACAGATAGACTTCCTCTGCTGCCTAGGCTAGGCTTTATACGCACATGGCCACTCAGTCATACCAGATTAAAGAACAGAAGTGCATTATCATTTATCAAAAGTGCCTCCAGAGATATTATACAGTAGTAGTAGATTTTGATGGTTATGGTTTTAGTGTTCAGGTGGAATGAGGACAGAGTTCCTATCTCTGCTACAGCACTGCCTAAAGCTAAGAGCATGCAGAGAATATACACATATTAATATTTCCACTCACAGACTGTGCAGTCAAGGATTTTCAGAGTAGCGCCTCTGTGTGTGTGTGTGTGTGTGTGTGTGTGTGTGTGTGTGTGTGTGTGTGTGTGTGTGTGTGATCAATAAAGCTGGTGTTAGGATGCAGGTGTGCGGGCTGAATGGTGCTTCGCATGACTCAATCTCCATCAGACACGACAAACCTAATTACAGCAAGATGGAGCAGGACTGAGTGCTAATGAGCAGAGCAGAGGAGAGCTTCTCTCTTCTCTTCTCTTCTCTTCTCTTCTCTTCTCTTCTCTTCTCTTCTCTTCTCTTCTCTTCTCTTCTCTTCTCTTCTCTTCTCTTCTCTCCTCCCCTCTCCTCTCCTCTCCTCCCTTAATGGTGGATCACTGTTGGCCCACTAACAGCAAAGCTGGGGGTCCATTGGTGTTTGGCTTAGTGTTTTCTGGGTGACCCAAAGGTGTTTAAGAGATTTAGGGCTTGCTTATAGTCTGGTTTGGGGTTTAGGGCTTGTTCATGGTCTGATTTGGGGTTTAGGGCTTGTTTATAGTCTGATTTGGGGTTTAGGGCTTGTTTAATGGTGGATCTTGTTTATACTGTTGGGGGGGCTTGTTTATGGTCTGACTGGGGTTTAACTTGCATTTGGGGCTTGTTATTGTCTGATCTGGGGTTAGGGCTTGGGTCCTGATTGGGGTTTAGGGCTTGTTATTGTGTTTTCTGGGCTTGTTCATGGTCCCAAAGGTCTGATTTGGGGTTTAATCTGGGGTTTAGGGCTTGTTCATGGTCTGATTTGGGGGTTAGGGCTTGTTCATGGTCTGATTTGGGGGTTAGGGCTTGTTTATAGTCTGATCTGGGGTTTAGGGCTTGTTCATGGTCTGATTTGGGGTTTAGGGCTTGTTTATGATCTGATTTGGGGTTTAGGGCTTGTTTATAGTCTGATTTGGGGTTTAGGGCTTGTTTATAGTCTGATCTGGGGTTTAGGGCTTGTTCATGGTCTGATTTGGGGTTTAGGGCTTGTTTATGATCTGATTTGGGGTTTAGGGCTTGTTTATTGTCTGATCTGGGGTTTAGGGCTTGTTTATGATCTGATTTGGGGTTTAGGGCTTGTTTATTGTCTGATTTGGGGGGGTCTGATCTGGGGTTTAGGGCTTGTTATGGTCTTTTGGTCTGATTTGGGGTTTAGGGCTTGTTTTTATTGTCTGATTGGGGGTTTAGGGCTTGATCTGATTTGGGGTTTAGGGCTTGTTTATAGTCTGATCTGGGTTTAGGCTTGTTTATAGTCTGATATGGGGTTTAGGGCTTGTTCATTGTCTGTTTTGGGGTCTGGTTTGGGGTTTAGGGCTTGTTTATTGATCTGATTTGGGGTTTAGGGCTTGTTTATAGAGTCTGTTTGGGGTTTGTCTTGTTTATAGTCTGGGGTTTAGGGCTTGTTTATTGTCTGATTTGGGGTTTAGGGCTTGTTTATTTTCTGATTTGGGGTTTAGGGCTTGTTTATTGTCTGATCTGGGGTTTAGGGCTTGTTTATAGTCTGATCTGGGGTTTAGGGCTTGTTTATGATCTGATTTGGGGGTTTAGGGGCTTGTTTTATGGTCTGATTTGGGGGGGTTTAGGGCTTGTTTATGTCTGTCTGAGGGCTTGTTTATGATCTGATTTGGGGTTTAGGGGGCTGAGTTGTTTATAGTCTGGTTTGGGGTTTAGGGCTTGTTTATAGATCTGATTTGGGGTTTAGGGCTTGTTTATGGTCTGATTGGTTTAGGGGTTTATTGATCTAGGGTTTAGGGCTTGTTGATTGTCTGATTTGGGGTTTAGCATTTGTTTATGGTCTGATTTGGGGTTTAGGGCTTGTTTATAGTCTGATTTGGGGCTCGTTTATAGTCTGATCTGGGGTTTAGGGCTTGTTTATTGTCTGATTTGGGGTTTAGGGCTTGTTTATAGTCTGATTTGGGGTTTAGGGCTTGTTTATAGTCTGATCTGGGGTTTAGGGCTTGTTCATGGTCTGATTTGGGGTTTAGGGCTTGTTTATAGTCTGATTTGGGGGTTAGGGCTTGTTTATAGTCTGAGTTGGAGTTTAGGGTTTGTTTATAGTCTGATTTGGGGTTTAGGGCTTGTTTATAGTCTGAGTTGGAGTTTAGGGCTTGTTTATAGTCTGAGTTGGAGTTTAGGGCTTGTTTATAGTCTGATTTGGGGGTTAGGGCTTGTTTATAGTCTGAGTTTAGGGCTTTTGGGCTTGGTTTAGGCTATTTGATTTGGGGTTTAGGGCTTGTTTATAGTCTGAGTTGGAGTTTAGGGCTTGTTTATAGTCTGATTTGGAGTTTAGGGCTTGTTTATAGTCTGATTTGGGGGTTAGGGCTTGTTTATAGTCTGATTTGGGGGTTAGGGCTTGTTTATAGTCTGGGGTTTAGGGCTGTTTTAGTCTGGTTGGGGTTTATAGTCTGATTTGGGGTTTAGGGCTTGTTCATGGTCTGATTTGGGGTTTAGGGCTTGTTCATGGTCTGATTTGGGGTTTAGGGCTTGTTTATAGTCTGATTTGGGGTTTAGGGCTTGTTTATAGTCTGATTTGGGGTTTAGGGCTTGTTTATAGTCTGGTTTGGGGTTTAGGGCTTGTTTATAGTCTGATTTGGGGTTTAGGGCTTGTTCATGGTCTGATTTGGGGTTTAGGGCTTGTTTATAGTCTGATTTGGGGTTTAGGGCTTGTTTATAGTCTGATTTGGGGTTTAGGGCTTGTTTATAGTCTGATTTGGGGTTTAGGGCTTGTTATTGTTCTGATTTGGGGGGTTTGATTTGGGGTTTAGGGCTTGTTTATAGTCTGATCTGGGTTTAGGGCTTGTTTATAGGCTTTGTTTAGGGTCTGATTATAGTCTGATTTGGGGTTTAGGGCTTGTTTATAGTCTGAGTTGGAGTTTAGGGCTTGTTTATAGTCTGATTTGGGGTTTAGGGCTTGTTTATAGTCTGATTTGGGGTTTAGGGCTTGTTTATAGTCTGATTTGGGGTTTAGGGCTTGTTTATAGTCTGATTTGGGGTTTAGGGCTTGTTTATTGTCTGATTTGGGGTTTAGGGCTTGTTTATAGTCTGATCTGGGGTTTAGGGCTTGTTTATTGTCTGATTTGGGGTTTAGGGCTTGTTTATAGTCTGATTTGGGGTTTAGGGCTTGTTCATGGTCTGAGTTGGGGTTTAGCGCTGTTCATGGTCTGAGTTGGGGTTTAGCGTTTGTTCTTGGTCTGATTTGGGGTTTAGGGCTTGTTTATAGTCTGATTTGGGGTTTAGGGCTTGTTTATAGTCTGATTTGGGGTTTAGGGCTTGTTTATAGTCTGATTTGGGGTTTAGGGCTTGTTTATAGTCTGATTTGGGGTTTAGGGCTTGTTTATAGTCTGATTTGGGGTTTAGGGCTTGTTTATAGTCTGATTTGGGGTTTAGGGCTTGTTTATAGTCTGGTTTGGGGTTTAGGGCTTGTTTATAGTCTGGTTTGGGGGTTAGGGCTTGTTTATAGTCTGAGTTGGAGTTTAGGGCATGTTTTTGAGGGGCTTGTTTTAGTCTGATCTGGGGATTAGGGGTTTAGGGATTTGGGGGTTAGGGCTTGTTTATTGTCTGATTTGGGGTTTAGGGCTTGTTTATAGTCTGATTTGGGGTTTAGGGCTTGTTTATGATCTGATTTGGGGTTTAGGGCTTGTTTATAGTCTGATTTGGGGTTTAGGGCTTGTTTATAGTCTGAGTTGGAGTTTAGGGCTTGTTTATAGTCTGATTTGGGGTTTAGGGCTTGTTTATAGTCTGATTTGGGGTTTAGGGCTTGTTTATAGTCTGATTTGGGGTTTAGGGCTTGTTTATAGTCTGATTTGGGGTTTAGGGCTTGTTTATAGTCTGATTTGGGGTTTAGGGCTTGTTTATAGTCTGATTTGGGGTTTAGGGCTTGTTTATAGTCTGATTTGGGTTGGGGTTTGGGGTTTAGGGCTTGATTTGTCTGGGGGTTTAGGGCTTGTTTATAGTCTGATTTGGGGTTTAGGGCTTGTTTATAGTCTGAGTTGGAGTTTAGGGCTTGTTTATAGTCTGATTTGGGGTTTAGGGCTTGTTTATAGTCTGATTTGGGGTTTAGGGCTTGTTTATAGTCTGATTTGGGGTTTAGGGCTTGTTTATGATCTGATTTGGGGTTTAGGGCTTGTTTATAGTCTGATTTGGGGTTTAGGGCTTGTTTATAGTCTGATTTGGGGTTTAGGGCTTGTTTATAGTCTGATTTGGGGTTTAGGGCTTGTTTATAGTCTGATTTGGAGTTTAGGTCTGAATTTGGGTTTAGGGCTGATTTGGGTTTGGCTTGTTTATAGTCTGAGTTTAGGGCTGTTTATAGTTGATTTGGGGTTTGTTTTTTTGGTCTGATTTGGGGTTTTAGGGCTTGTTTATAGTCTGATTTGGGGTTTAGGGCTTGTTTTATAGTCTGATTTGGGGTTTAGGGGCTGATTTTTTAGGGCTTGTTTATAGTCTGATTTGGGGTTTAGGGCTTGTTTTAGGGGTTTAGGGCTTGTTTATTTGTTGGGGTTTAGGGCTTGTTTATTGTCTGATTTGGGGCTTGTTTATAGTCTGATTTGGGGTTTAGCATTTGTTCATGGTCTGAGTTGGGGTTTAGCATTTGTTCATGGTCTGATTTGGGGTTTAGGGCTTGTTTATAGTCTGATTTGGGGTTTAGGGCATGTTTATAGTCTGGTTTGGGGTTTAGGGCTTGTTTATAGTCTGGTTTGGGGTTTAGGGCATGTTTATAGTCTGATTTGGGGTTTAGGGTTTGTTTTAGATTCTTTTGAGGTTAGGAAAGTATACTTCTCAAGGTCACTTCCCTCTGAGCTGTGTGTGTGTCAGCCTACTTCCAGCTTAAACCTTACACTAATCTTCACATCCGCAGGCTCAGAAAGAGCTGTGAGACTAGAATGAGGAGCAACTCTAAACTCTCCGCTCTTACAGCTTCAGGGCTGTTGCTGCAGTGGATTTGACTGAGTTGAGCTCCACTGCGCTGAGCGAACGCTCGACTAGCTGAGTGACAGGCGTCCCGCTGCCGCTGAAGAAAGCAAACATACTTCCCCTGCGCTGTTCACCAATTTACAAAGTAAAGAACGAAGAGGGAAAAATAACAAGCAAAAGAAAACTCTGGAGTCAGTTTTCCTGGAGCTTCCGTGCTATCTGAGCGGGGTGAAGTCATGCTGGTGCTAATGAAAGGCGCACGGCTGCTGCTGGAACGCAGCTTTGAGAATAATTGGCAGAAAGCTGATGAGAGAAAGAGAGAGAGAGAGAGAGAGAGAGAGACCTTCACTACAGCGTACCACACACTAACATACACACACGCATAGGAAACTGTTTGGTTTCTGCCACCGTCACACACTTTATTGTCTAACGAGCTTGGCTTCCCTCCTCCTTATGTCTTTAGACACTGAGGCAGTTGTGCAAGATCTAAAATCTCCCCGGAGCCCAAAGCAATGGGACTGCCATCACACAAAAGCTTTGTTTATTATAGATGAATCAGCCTCTGACTTACCACACACACACACAAGCACACACGCACACACACACACACACTCTTAAGATGAGCAACAAACCCATAAATGATCAGTGCCGTGCAGCCTGGAGAATGTGTGATGTTCTTTCACTCCAGATTAGCTTTTACAGCGAGGTTACGTCTACAGTGCATTCAGCTAAATATAGGCACACAGTCTGAGTGACAGAAGTAGGTATGTGAGATTGTCATGGTTTCAGACTGCCAACAAAAGAAAACAGAAAAGAAGAGAGGAGGAGAAAAATTAAGAAAAAAGAGGAAAAGAGAAGAGAAGAGAAGGTAAAGAGAAAAAGAGTAGGGAGGATAGTTGCAAGAAGAAGAGAACAGAAGGGAAGAGATAAGGAGAAAAGAAAAAAAGAACAGAAAAGATAAGAGATGAAAAGAGAATGCAGGAGACATAAAAGAGGAGAAAAGAGCAGTGAGAAGAAACAAACAGAAAAGAAGAAAAGAGAAATCAAACACAGGGTCAGTCTGTCAGTCCACTCTGCTGGTGATGTTGAGTGAATCTGGGCTGATCCACCTGCTCTGGAGGTAGAGGCGTGTGTTAATGAGGATAATTAATGAGCTCTAATTAGTCTTACTGACGTTACTGCTCCTCATCAGGGACGTGACTGCAGGCCAGTTCCTCTGAAACAGCGTCCAGCTGACGCTGTTAGCATTACCAAACACACAGTGACTGTTTACTCACATTCAGCTGCTCTACATAATAAACACTGATAAACATTTACGCTCGCTACCTGTCACAGTGTTCCAGCTCTCTGTACCTCACAGATCAGCTACAGACGTTTGTTTCACTATAACACCACTGTGAGTGTCCAGTCACTGTAATTTAGGATCAGTGTTTTCAGGATACAATACTCACCAGACTTCAGTACATCACTGTGCATCACAATATCACTGCTGGGCCAGGATAACACTCAGGACAGACAGCAGTCCAGTAGTTACAGACATGCGGTGCTCTGTTTTGATGCAACCTAAACACTTTCCAATACAACCCAGACCATTCCCAGTACAACCCAGACCCCACCCATTTCAACCCAAATTCCTCCCTGTACAATTATACTTTAGTACACCAAATATATTTAAACAGAGTACAACCCAGACCCATCCAAGTACAACCTACACCACGCAATTCCAGTCTTTCAGTTGCATTTCATTCAACAGCAGATATAAATAGCTAAGTGGAGGTGTTTCACACATGCAATGTTAAGTCAAGTCAGGAGGGTTTGACTGTCATTCCATCCATGTACACGTACACAGTGAAGTGAAATTCTGTTTCTCCAGGAATACGGTACAACATGGAACAACAATGTGCAAAGTGCAAGACATACGTGTGTAAACAAAAAAAATTAAACTAGAAAACAGACATTAGACACAGTAAACAGACAGGACATTAAAGCACCGACACAGCACTCATTTCTGGAAATGAGGTAGTAGAATAAGGTGCAGAGAGATTTAACATGCTGCGATCTGTGTGTGATAACATACATACACACCGCAGTTACTGAGGTACTACTTGGAACAACCTTGGTACAAACACATACATATGTAAACACATATTCCAGCATTTGATTAAAGAAAATCTTGAATTTGAAGATTTTTGGCCCAGAATTTGGTTCATCAGTAACTGGCGCAGCTGTAAAGTGCATAGAGTGCCATCAGAGTAAAGGAGTGTCTTAGTGGGGCCGAATGAGGGGTCCAGTCAGAGTGACCTGTTTATCTCCAGCTCTGTCTATTACAGCTCTCCTTACCCTGATCTCCTCACTCACTGTGGAGTTTATGGCTGCACATTAAACACACCCAGGGGAAACTTTCTGACCTAAAAACTGCCCAGAGAGGATCAATGAAGACGCCCCACAGCAGTGATGCTCTCCTACAGCTATTACAGCTGGCTAATTCGTCTTCATCACTGAACGGATCATCCACACGCGCCACTGTCTGGACCTCAGTCCTTCTCTGACCTGGTAAAGGGGAATTCCTTCACTTCTTCAAATTTTCTGTGTAATCAAATTTCCATAGTCATTCAGAGAGGTTTGGGGTGAAATGCTCCGTTATTACTTGTGAGATCCGATTCACAGTGGTGGTGATGGTAACCAGACGTCCCCCTCTAAAAGCTTCCTCAAAGAAAGTTACTACATGAGATGGTTATGAATGCGCTGCCTGATGTCTGAGACGCTGTTTATGATAGTTTGGAGAGGATTTCAGCCTTAAACTCCATTCATGGTGGAAGGATACATGCTGCAGGGCGCTGTGAGGTAAAATAGTCCCCCAAAGAAACTTATTATTTCCAGGCTTTCCAGATTTTCTATCATCAACATTCCATATAATGTGTAGGTTCACTGGTGGTATAGATAGTAAAAATGTGTCTATGTGTGTTCTAGACATGGAGAACCCTGGTTCCCATCACCACCACTGTACAGAACATCTGAACCACCTCACACCAAACACGCTTTGGATCTCTCTGTTTACTCTAAGTTATGGAGAAGAGATTCATCGGTGAAGGCAAATTCAAGAGCGCTGCTGCTGTGACTGTGCTGGCCTCTGCAGGGGCGACGCTTGGTACAGCAGCACTAATATCTAGAACAGAGGAAATGTTGACATTACTACCCCAATAGCCATAAAATCAAACCCATGAAGAGAGACTGTACGATACACAGTCAGTCAGGAGACTGTATAGACGGAACTCTCATTAATGTGATCTATTTGTAAATGATATGTGAGTTAGCCAGCTGGTTAAATACTAGGTTAGCTGTTTGGCTTTATGCAGCTGCACACCACTCGCCACGTCTGTTAACCACACCTGTTTGAAGCAGCACTGTGTGCAGGACGATGCCATCCTGAGCATATCATTCAAATGGTGATCTACCTTCCACTAGACTTTCTTTCCAACCTTGAATGACCTCACCTGATCTATCTAATTTCTGCCGCATTGGCTGAGAGATATGGGTGGGAGATGGAACCTACTGGAGGAGGGATGGTGCCGCTGCTGTAGAGCAGTGGACTGTAACCCTGGACCTGAAGAGATATAGTACCTTCCTGCAGAGTCCAGTTCCAACCACACCTGCTCCAGATAATTAGGGTCCTTGATTGGCTGATCAGATGGAGTAGCATATATGTTGTGTGGGATGGTGCATATGTTATGTGCAGGCTGGAACTAAACATGCTACAGTAGATCTCTATGGGTGGGGATGGCTGCTGACCACTGTAGAGGAGCCACTTCTGTTTGTCTAATATACCTTCCAGTGGAGGACTCTTCAGAGGGGAGTTCCAACACTATATAAACGTTCGGCATAATTAGGTAGTTCAATGCAATAATGAAAAATGGAATTCAGCTCTGAAGAAGGAGATTAACAAATAGAGTGGTCAGCTTTATGCCGGTCAAATAGGATTTTGTTTATTAATTCATTCATTTATTGATTGATTTATTCATCCATTCATCTTCTAAGATACTTATCCTTCTGGGTCACGGTAGATGCTACAGCCTATCCCAGCACTCACTGGCCGGAAGTCAGGAAAGGCCGCCAGTCCCTCGCAGGGCATGTGTGCTATTATTTTTCTCTAATAAAAAACAGCTCTGGCTTTCATGCGGTCACTTACTGCAAAACCCGAGAAAGAAAACACGATCGCTGGGATTAAAAACTTTCAAAATGCCTGAGATGTAAAGTTTGAAAACCATTATCAGCACAGCTGCTATAAATTTCTTTTACAGAGAAAGAGAAAAAAGACTCCTCTCCTCCGTCACCCGCTCTCACACACAGTTCCACAAATGACAGCACTTAAAAGCTGCCTGCTCACAACAAAGGCCTTTATTTCTCTTTGAGTCTGACTCTTCTCCTCCGTCGTTCCGCTGCATATTTATAATTCCATTACAGAGCGCCTCGTCTTTGCGCTTCACACGGAAGAATACCGCGTCCTCAGATGTCTCTGACTTTACTGAGCTCACTGTCTCCCTGCTAAACCAATGAGAGACAAATCGCCCCACACACTCACCTGCACAGGCCTTAAACCTGCCCACCACTGACCTCCAACACCACAATAAACACAAGTATGCCACATTAGACTAAACCACATGCCACACATGGTCCACCACCATATACAGGGTAGCCTTGAACCAATATAGACGACACAAAGGTCAGAGAAGAGGTTAGAGCAGGAGTTAGAGGAGAGGTTAGAGCAGGAGTTAGAGGAAAGGTAAGAGGAGAAGTTAGAGCAGGAGTTAGAGGAGAGGTTAGAGCAGGAGTTAGAGGAAAGGTAAGAGGAGAAGTTAGAGCAGGAGTTACAGGTGAGGTTAGAGCAGGAGTTAGAGGAGAAGTTAGAGCAAGATTTACAGGGGAATTTAGAGCAGAAGTTAGAGGAGCATTTAGAGCAGGAGTTAAAGTAGAGGTTAGAACAGGGGTTAGAGAAGTTATAGCCGGGGTAAAAGAAGAATTAGAGCAGAAGTTAGGGGAGAGGTTAGCGCAAGAGTTAGAGGAGAATTTAGAGCAGGAGTTAGAGGAGAATTTAGGGCGGGAGTTAGAGGAGAGGTTAGAGGAGAAGTCAGAGCAGGAGTTAGAGGAGAATTTAGAGCAGGAGTTAGTGAGGTTAGAGCAGGAGTTAGGGGAAGGATAGAGAAGGAGTTAGAGGAGAAGTTACAGCATGAGTTAAAGGAGAGGTTAGAGCAGGAATTAGAAGAGAGGTTAGAGCAGGAGTTAGAGGAAAGGTTAGAGCAGGAGAAGGAGGAGAGGTTAGAGCAGGAGTTAGAGGAGAGGTTAGAGCAGGAGTTAGAGGAGAGGTTAGAGCAGGAGTTAGAGGAGAGGTTAGCGCAGGAGTTAGATGAAAGGTTAAAGCAGAAGTAAGGGGATAGGTTAGAGCAGGAGTCAAAAGAGAGGTTAGAGGAGAGGTTAGAGAAGGAGTTACAAGAGAGGTTAGAGAAGGAGTTAGAGTAGAGGTTAGAGCAGGAGTTAAAAGAGAGGTTAGAGCAGGAGTTAGAGGAGAGGTTAGAGAAGGAGTTACAAGAGAGGTTAGAGAAGGAGTTAGAGTAGAGGTTAGAGCAGGAGTTAAAAGAGAAGTTAGAGCAGGAGTTAGAGGAGAGGTTAGAGAAGGAGTTAGAGGAGAGGTTAGAGCAGGAGTTAAAAGAGAAGTTAGAGCAGGAGTTAGAGGAGAGGTTAGAGAAGGAGTTAGAGGAGAGGTTAGAGAAGGAGTTAGAGGAGAGGTTAGAGCAGGAGTTAGAGGAGAGGTTAGAGAAGGAGTTACAAGAGAGGTTAGAGAAGGAGTTAGAGTAGAGGTTAGAGCAGGAGTTAGAGGAGAAGTTAGAGCAGGAGTTAGAGGAGAGGTTAGAGAAGGAGTTAGAGGAGAAGTGAGAGCAGGAGTTAGAGTAGAGGTTAGAGCAGGAGTTAGAGGAGAAGTTACAGCAGAAGTCAGAGCAGGAGTTAGAGGAGAGGTTAGAGAAGGAGTTACAAGAGAGGTTAGAGAAGGAGTTAGAGTAGAGGTTAGAGCAGGAGTTAAAAGAGAAGTTAGAGCAGGAGTTAGAGGAGAGGTTAGAGAAGGAGTTAGAGGAGAGGTTAGAGCAGGAGTTAAAAGAGAAGTTAGAGCAGGAGTTAGAGGAGAGGTTAGAGAAGGAGTTAGAGGAGAGGTTAGAGAAGGAGTTAGAGGAGAGGTTAGAGCAGGAGTTAGAGGAGAGGTTAGAGAAGGAGTTACAAGAGAGGTTAGAGAAGGAGTTAGAGTAGAGGTTAGAGCAGGAGTTAAAAGAGAGGTTAGAGCAGGAGTTAGAGGAGAGGTTAGAGAAGGAGTTAGAGGAGAAGTGAGAGCAGGAGTTAGAGTAGAGGTTAGAGCAGGAGTTAGAGGAGAAGTTACAGCAGAAGTCAGAGCAGGAGTTAGAGGAGAAGTTAGAGCAGGAGTTAGAGGAGAGGTTAGAGGAGAAGTTAGAGCAGGAGTTAGAGGAGAGGTTAGAGGAGAAGTTAGAGCAGGAGTTAGAGGAGAGGTTAGAGGAGAAGTTAGAGCAGGAGTTAGAGGAGAGGTTAGAGGAGAAGTTAGAGCAGGAGTTAGAGGAGAAGTTAGAGCAGGAGTTAGAGGAGAAGTTAGAGCAGGAGTTAGAGGAGAGGTTAGAGGAGAAGTTAGAGCAGGAGTTAGAGGAGAGGTTAGAAGAGAAGTTAGAGCAGGAGTTAGAGGAGAGGTTAGAGAAGGAGTCAGCTAGGTGTAAGAGTGGTTAGCAGCGCCGCTGGTCGTTAGCATTAGCCGTTTGCCCCCCAGTAACTTACTATGGAGTTCTTCATGGTGGATTTGACGGTGAAGCCCTCTGTCCTCAGCAGCTCTGCTCCACTGAACTCCGCACTCCTCATGTTCGTACACATGGACATGGTGTCTCTCCTTGTGTTCCTCTGTCTCTCTCTGTACGGCTAGTTTAGCAGCTCTCCGGACTCCGCCACTTCTGTTTACGTTGCTAAGGACGCCGTTGCCATGAAAACAGCGCGCGGCCCGTGCAGGCTGGTTGCGCCCTGAATAACGCAGGTGTTCAGTGTCCAGCGAAGTGAGCGGGATGTTCAGACTGAGGAACATGTGTATTCTCACCTACAGCCAGATCAAAGGCGGGACTGTTTCTCTGCTTACCGGAGGAACAGATGAATGAAAACATCCCGAACAGCTCCTAAAATATTCACTCATAAGAATATTATCTCCATAAACATACAGCCTTACCCCAAACCGAGTACCCGGATGTACAGCTCTATAGATAATCATCTACTGCCTCCTAAATACATATTACATCCTACTGTTCACAAAATAAGCACACATCCTTAATTACAGTGTTTCATAAAGCACAAATCTATCAAACTAATCAATAATCTATCTAACTAATAAATTATCTATTAAATGAATCAATTATATACCTAACTAATTATCTATTAAACTAATCAATAATCTATCTAATTTATAAATTATCTATTAAAATAATTAATTATATATCTAACTAATTATCTATTAAACTAATCAATAATCTATCTAACTAATCAATTACCTATCTAACTAATTAATTATCTATTTGCCTAATCAATTATCTATCTACCTAATCAATTATCTATCTACCTAATCAATTATCTATTAAACTAATCAATTATCTTGATAGGAATGAGTTCATAGTCCATGTTTAGTCTCAGTTTGAGCGGCTTTTGGAGATTCTGATCCTTTTGGCCTATTGGGAAAATTTCGTCTTGCTGGAGCAGCTGCTCCGTCAGCTCGGTCATCACCACATCAACAGATAAAGCTCTGTATTGTTGAACAGGCACCTCAACACAAGCCTGAACAAAGGCCGAAGGAAGCCCAGCAGAACCCAACACAGGACATGAAAGGGGAAGGGACTAACAAAGCAGCTTAACTTGAATTAATTGCTGTTATGCTCTTTTATAATAATAATAATAATAATAATAATAATAATAATAATAATAATTGCATATCATGGTTTGCCGGATCTGTTCTCCCGGTGTTGTGTACTTTATTTAATCAGCGATGGCTTAGCTGGCAGCACTTTGTCTGTTAAGTCTGCTGGGAATAGCATGGCACTTAATCACTCCAGTTTAACAGTATGGCAGTTTTAATCTCCCTTCACCTCCTCTCTCCCTCGCTCCCTCGCTCGCTCTGGCTGTAGGCCACTGCTATCAATCTTCCGAGCTCAGGCAATTCCTCTAAAAGCCCCTATTTGTGTTTGTTGTTTACGGCTCCGCAGAGGCTAGCTGGTGGAAGCGTTAGCCGCCGACTGCTCTCATGTCGCGCTGTGCACTGTGTGCTTGTATAAAGGCCGGAATAAGCTGATCGCATGTCGCTAACGATGCTATTATTACCCTCAGTTCTTCTCCTTCCTCTCTCTCTCTCTGCATGGGCCTCATTTATATCGTCCTCCCGACACTAATGATTTGTGTGCCGCGTTTTGATGTCCGGGCGAGGCGTAAATAAAAGAGCCCTCCGTTATGATCCGCCGCAGCTCGCTCACTAATGAATCCGCACGCTGGTGCGCGCCTGTGCTAGAATCGGCATCGGCCATCGTCGTCTAAGCCTTTTCTCGGCCTTCCATGGGACTGGACGGCATCCGCGGAGACAGAAACACCAATTAGGGCCCCATTAATGGAGTGCAATGTGTTTGGACGCCATTAGCTTGCAGACGTACATGCAGGTCCGGGCCAAAGCAGGCTGCGGACGCTCACGCGGTGGGAGTCTGCCAATTACCGAGCCCCAAACGGCCCATTAGGACAGAGTGTGAGCGCGGCCCTGCTGGTGTGAGACGCCGCTCTCTCTCTCTCTCTCTCTCTTTCTCTATTTCTCTCTCTCTGTCTCTCTCTCTCTTTCTCTCTCTCTCTCTCTCTCTCTCTCTCTCTCTCTTCACTTTCACCCTGTTAGCAGAGAATCCAGCATAGCTGCTGTTCAGCAGACGAGGTGACAGCACAGTAAACAGTTGATGCTAATGCTAGGGAAAAAAATAGGCTCTATGCATGGCCTGCAATGCGCATAGAAACAGTCTGGTGGCTGTGTGTGTGAGTGTGTGTGTTTAGTGTATTTAGTCACTTTCAGGGACCACAATATCCCAGAGACTTGTATGATATACATAGTAGTGTAAATGACCAACAGAAAGTTGATGGTGTGGTAGTATGTCAGAGCTGTTTATATATGGTGTATCAGAGACATCACCTGAAGTTAGCTTGCTAACCAGCTAGCCCCGGGATGTCCTGTCTCGTAATACCACTTTGTACCTGAAGAGGTGATAGTGAGTCACTGTAGTAGAGTGGAATCAGTTCAACATGAAGTAAATGAAGACATAGTGTTGCTGCCCTGACAGCATAACCTAATCTCTTGTCAGTCGTGTTGAAGCAATGGCTTCCACCACTGCCACCCGCTCTCAGCAAGAAACCACATTCAGCAGCAAACAGATATAATCACGACTGTGTTCAGGAATAAAGAGGGAGGAGGAGGGGCTGTGTATTTCCTTGTTTCTTATGATAGGAATGGACACCATAGCTTTCTGGAGAAATGTTGCCCCTCTTGCTGTGTAACTGAGCTAATGTTAGCATGGAGGCTAATGTGTCATAGCTTGGATTAGCATTCTACATAGCATTCTAAACTGGACACTCGACATTATGAAAATACTGAAAACACATGCTGAAGTGATTTTGACTATGTTTACATAAATACATACATCCATATATCAATATGCGACCATTGGGCAGAAGGCAGCACACACCCTGTACAGGCTAAATGTACATATTCAAATAAAAAACATTGAATGAATCTTGTTCCACAGTTCCCACTGTTAATAAAGGATGCTCGTCTAGTACTTGTTAGCTACATTAGCCTTGCAGCTCCAGTGCTAGCACTACAGACACCAAGGTCTTGGCTGATCGACTACATATGGGCTATGTGAGGTAAAGTGGGGGGATTTGATTTGAAGTATCGCTTTAAAGCCTGAGTTTTCTCTGATTATATCCTCTCCAGTGGGTTGTGAGCAGGCTGGTGGTCTGTTTGCCTCCCACATACTGTTGCAGTATTGATTTTCATCAATAATAGAGCAGAAGCTGGGGGGTTATTGGCTCGTTTCTGAACATGACCCACTCCCACCCCACCGACAGCTCTCTGCGGAAGATATTTAACAGATTTGACATGCGGCACTCGCTCCTCTGAACCTGCTCTCCGGGGATTTGTTCTTTGTTTTGTTCCGTTTTTGCCGTCTGCTGCGGCTGGTCTGGTTTAATTTAGGCGGATGAGTTTGTAATCATGGGCTCCAAAGCTGACACGACTGGCTGATTCACTCTTTAGAGTGCCACTTGTCTGGGAATTATTAACCAAGCTCCATCTGAAAACAACAAAACTCCGTCTTTTCCTCCCTGTTCTCAGAGGAATGCACTCCAGAGGGCCTGTCTGTCATTAACAGACGAATCTGAGGGATGAGTTTAATGAGATGCGTGGTTTGCAGTGGTCCTTCTGCTGTATGCCCCCCAAATTACATCTCACTCTGTATCTCTAAATAGCCTCTCATTGACTACAAGGGTTCTAGATAGATAATCTTCATACCGTTTACATCTACAATGAATAGACCACATTCAAAGCTGGCTGCAGATCTTGCATGAGGGCCTTTGCTAAGCTGATTCTAGAACCCTAATACTCTGATAAATCCAAAAAGGTGATTCTAGAACCCTGATAAAACTAAGCTAATTTTAGAATACTGGCTATGGAGATTCTAAAATACAAGTTAAAGTGGACCCATAGGTATTCTGCTTCTAGAACACAGATCTGATTTGCAGATTTGGAAATCCTGATTGAAATGATATGTAAACTCTGGTAAAGCTGATAAAGCGAATCTAGAACCCTTGTTATTCAAATTCTAAAACACAAGCTGGTGGACCTATAGACTTGTGCTAAAACACAAACTGACTGTTTCCTAGAACTCCAATCTGATTTAAATCTTGATTTAGATGACAAGGTGTTTCACTAGAACGTGGTGAAGCTGATTCAGATTTGTTCCACCTTTCTTTTTAATGGATAAACTGATTCTAGAACACTGGTTAAAATTATACAAGAATGATAAAGCTAATAAGGTTATTTTAGAACCTTGGTTAAAATGATTCTAGGTTACTGGTTATGCAGAGTCTACAACACAAGTTATACCTTCTAATCTACTTCTAGAATACTGTCTGAATCTAGAACCCTGAATAAGATGACATAAAAACACTGGTAATAGTGTTTTTGGCTCCCTTAGACCATGCTAATCTGCTTCTGAAACACAGGTTGTCTTATTCTAGACCCAGGTTAAACTGGCTTTAGAACCCTAAACCATATGGATAAACTGATGCTAGGACCCTGGTTAATATAATGTGATATGAAACCTCTTAACTAATGAGCTAATTCTAGAACCTGGGGTATGCGGATTCTACAACTTCGGTTATGATGATTCTTCCCATGCTAATCTGCTTTTAGAACATAGGCTGACTGTAGAACCTTGATCAAACTGATCTTAGAACCCTGATTAAAATGATAGGAAAACTCTGGTAACGCTCAGCCAGTTTCTGAGGTTGGGGTGGACCCTTAGGACCCTGCCTAAGCTGATCTGAGGTAAAGCCGATCTGTACCCAGTCTAGTACCCAGGTTGCACCATGTTAAAACATTTATATTTGAATATATAATATTGCCCCCCCATAATATAGCCTGGCAGAGTTTCTGTGGGTTGTGCTTCTGCAGGGTGACTGTGGTTCCTGCTTACTGGCACCCCCTCTGTTCAGTGTGTGTAAGTGAACAGGGTCCTCTGGAGCAGTGTCAGCAGATGGCCTTCCCCACCACATGTTCTCTGTGCAGGTGAGACACTTAACGAACACAATGAAATGAAGGAGCTGACGCAGACTCTCTTTGTGGGCTTTAAGAACCGGCTATTTTGTTCGCTCTTTGATTCCGCCTGTCTGTCCCAGTCGCAGTGTTTCCTCTTCTGGTCTTTATAATTACTGCTGTGCTGATTGATGTAAGGCCGGGGCGTGTCCCGTGGTGTACTGCAGGCTGATGTACTGTCGAAGAACCGTGACTAGCTGATTTAATCAGCTCTTATTTGGTTCAACTCAAAGAGGCTTTCTGTGTGGAAATGCAAGTGTTTCAGTATGGTCATATCTTCAGAGACGCAGCACAGGCATAGTGGACAGTCCATGGATCACAACATCTTCTCAAAGATACATGTTCTAATAAAATAAGCAGTGCCCACATTTAAATAAAGACCAATCCACAAAGATAATGTGGAACCATTTAGGTGGTGTTCAGACTGCCAGGCCAAATCCGATGTTGGGAAGATCTAGACTGTATCCAGGCTGATTTTTGACTGTATGAATGGCAAAAAACACATGATCCATCGGATCCAAAGCACATTTTAAGGTGGTTTAAACAGTGACTCCAGTCAGATGCATCTCAGTCTGGCTGCCTGAATCGGATTTCAAAGTGTCTTGTGCGTCATTCTGAACATATGCAAACTATGATGACCATCAAATCCAGAATGATGCAAGTGCTGGGATTCAGGAAGAGGAACAAGGAGTTGTGAACCATGACCGGACAGGGTGATGAGGGTGCAAGTGGAGTTTAGAGGGTATCTCCTTCTTCCCCGTATGAAAGCTGTAATACCAGCGTGGCTACGTAATTACTGACCACAGCAGCCCACGCAGGTTAGTGATGTCTGGACACACAGATCCGATCTGACTTACCAATAACAGAGCAGACATTCCACTCCAAAGGATCCGATCTGCGTCTGTACACAGCCCTAGTCAAGCATATGTGTGGGTTTGAGTGTAACCCTTCCACTGTGGGGTGCTGCAAGCTCAGCCAGGAGCCCCTCATCACCTTCAGTTAGGACTCTCAGTAGCAATACAACTTCTAGTAATGTTATACCCATGATATAGCCATTTCTTCTCCCCCACTGATCCGAAATCTGGGTGTCGTCCTCGATCCAACCCTGTCATTCAGTGCCCATATCAACAGTGTAGTCAAAACTTTCTTTTTCCACCTGCGCAACATCGCCAAAATCAGACCATCTCTCTCTCAGTCTGCTGCAGAGATCCTTCATCATGCTTTCATTTCCAGTCGTTTGGGCTACTGCAACTCATTCCTATCTGGCATCAACTCCTCCTCCATTTCCAAACTCTAGATGGTCCAAAAACGCTGCTGCCGGTCTCCTCACCCGCACCTGCTCACAGCCTCTCCAGCATCTCCACTGGCTTGCTGTAAAATACCACATACAATTCAAAGTTCTCCTGCTCACCTACAAAGCTCTAAACATTCTCGCTCCTTCTCACCTGTCTGACCTTCTTCTTCCCTACACACCCTCTCGCTCTCTCAGTGCTTCTACAGCTGGGCTACTCCCAATTCCTCCATCCAACCTACATGGCTTTGGTGACCGAGCGTTTTCCAGACTTGCTTCTCGACTTTGGAACTCTCTCTCACCCCTGGTCAAGCAGTCCAATTCACTCTCTGTATTTAAATCTAATCTTAAAACACATCTCCTCACACTCGCTTACAACCTGCACCTAGACCAAACCCGCTCTCTTAAACAATCATACTCATATCGGCTGTTGTCTACTGTATGTCCTTGTCGTTATCAGTGTTTTTTGTTTCTTTCCTGTTTGACATCCACAATCAATTGTAAGCGACTTTGGGTTTGTGAAAAACGCTATACAAGAATAAAGTAATATTATTATTATTATTATTATTATTATTATTATTATTGTTGTTATTGGACTTTACTAAATAAATGGTCTCCCACCAGGCCACAGCCCCTCCAGCACAGATCCAAGGTACCACCAGATTTTGAATAAGTGTAACTAAAAATTGCATCTTAAATTTCCACTTAAGTTTCTTCCACATGGGTCTATTAGTTATTCCATGTCCTTGTTTCTCTCTAAAATCAAAGTCTTCATGTCCCATCTTCATAATACGTAACTGTGTATTAAACTGTGAACCATTAGATCTTCTTGTAATATCATAGAATCCTTCTTTTTACCCCATGTTTATTGTTAGCATAGAGAAATGTTCTGTACTAGATGATGACGTATATAGTGTTTCAGATGTATATACCTGAATAGCCATTCTCTTTCCATATTCAACTCATTGTGTAGTCAATGTGGTTGTTTCCCTTACCTGGGATTCTGACATGGAGAGTATGTCAGTATCTTCCTTATTACAGGTAGTTAAAGTAGTGTTTATTCATTGACTGATAATTTTATTTGTTCTCCAGATGTGGAGATCTTGGGAGCAGTCATTGCAGCCCTGCTAACCTCCAGTCCACAACTGCCCCACAGAAGTATTTGACCCTGACATAATTTAAACACAACCTCACATAATCATATGTGATTCCACATAGCACAGAAATCCCACACACATGAATTCAACAGACATTGTAGATTCTAAATAACTTACAGTAGATACTAAATAATTCATAGTAGATACTAAATAATTCATAGTAGATGCTGAATTACACAGTAGATGCTAAAAAAATCATAGTAGGTACTAAATAATTCATAGGGGATGCTGAATAATCCATGGTGAATGCTGATAATCCATAGTAGATGCTAAATAATCCATAGTAGATGCTAAATAATCCATAGTAGATACTAAATAATTCATAGTAGATGCTAAATAATCCATGGTAGATACTAAATAATTCATAGTAGATACTAAGTAATTCATAGGGGATGCTGAATAATCCATGGTGAATGCTGATAATCCATAGTAGATACTGAATAATCCATAGTAGATGCTAAATAATCCATAGTAAATGCTAAATAATCCATAGTAGATACTAAATAATTCATAGTAGATACTAAGTAATTCATAGGGGATGCTGAATAATCCATGGTGAATGCTAAATAATCCATGGTGAATGCTGATAATCCATAGTAGATACTAAACAATCCATAGTAGATGCTAAATAATCCATAGTAGATACTAAATAATTCATAGTAGATGCTAAATAATCCATAGTAGATACTAAATAATTCATAGTAGATGCTAAATAATCCATAGTAGATACTAAATAATTCATAGTAGATGCTAAGTAATTCATAGGGGATGCTGAATAATCCATGGTGAATGCTGAATAATCCATGGTGAATGCTGATAATCCATAGTAGATACTAAATAATTCATAGTAGATGCTAAATAATCCATAGTAGATACTAAGTAATTCATAGGGGATGCTGAATAATCCATTGTGAATGCTGATAATTCATAGTAGATACTAAATAATCCGTAGTAGAAGCTGAATAATTCATAGTAGCTAGTAGTTAGTAAGACTGATGTTATAGTAATGTTAAGAGAGATTAGGGATGAACTGTAGGAGATCAGGATAATGATGTATTGGCTGCGTGTTTCTCATTACCTTATTATTTAAAGTATTTCACTGTGAATTGTTTACACACATCCCAGCAGTCCCCTCGTGTGCACAGTCTACACCTCTACATGTCTTAGTGACCACCACCCTTTCCCTCTGATCAATCACTCTGATTGGCTGATTGACATCTGCCCTTCCGGTGCATGCTGGGAAGTGTGCTCTGAAGGGTTGTGATGGACAAGGTCACGTCTGTAACGATGTGGACGTCTCCTGCCACCCACTCATTGCGTTTGAGAGAGAAACCGAAGTGTGGGCCGCTCTGAGCGTGACTGGCTGAAAGCGACAGGCGTGACGCAGTCCTCCGGGAGCGCACTTCTCAGCTACGTGAGCCGGCTGTGTTTAGTCAATAGAAAGCGCCGTCTTGCACGTCTGCAGCTGTCAGAGCCGCACACCGGCACTCGCAGGCACGTTTGAAGGTGCGCTTTAGTATGCAAGGACGGGCGTCTTCTAGCAGCAGCTGCTAATCGACTGCTGTGGAGGATTTCAGCGCAGTCGTGTTTAAGTAAGGTCACATGACCTCCGAGCAGGATGTGTAAGAAACAATGAGGAGAAGTGTAACGGAGCTGGTCCTCATTAGAACTGTGTGCTGAGGAGCTACAGCAGTCTGCACTGGCTCACAGACTGTAGATAGATTATAACAGAGTTTAGACAAATTATACTCCACGTGAATTATAAAAAAAATGAAAATTATTTTATTGTAACAGACTGAAGGAGAATTCAAAGAGGTTGCATGCAAATTACAGTAGAATTTATTAAAGGATCCACTATGAATTATTCAGTATCTACTATGGATTATTCAGCAACTACTATCAATTATTTAGCATCCAATATTCAAATTTATCAGCATCCACTATGAATTATTTAGCATTTACTATGAATTATTCAAATGTATCAGCATCCACTATGAATGAATTATCAGCATCTATTATAAATGATCAGCATCCACTATGAATTATTCAGAATCTACCATGAATTATTCAACATCTGTTATGAATTATTGAGCATCCACAATGAATTTCTCGGTATCTACAGCATCAACTATGGATTATTAATCTACTATGAATTTTTCAGCATCCACTATGAATTATTTAGCATCTACTATGAATTATTTAGCATCTATTATGAATTAATCAAATTTATCAGCATCCACTATGTATTTTTCAGGATCCACTATGAATTATTCAGCATCCACTATGAATTATCAGCATTCACTATGAATTTTGCAGCATCCACTATGAATTTTTTAGTATCCACTATGAATTATTCAGCATCTACTATGAATTATCAGCATCCACTATGAATTATCAGCATCCACTATGAATTTTTCAAATTTAACAGCATCCACTTTGAATTATTTAGCATATGCTATGAATTATTCAGCATATACTATTAATTATTACCGTCCATTATGAATTATTCAGAATCTGCTATGAATTTTTCAGCATCCACTATGATTTTTTTTGGTATCCACTATGAATTTTTCAGGATCCACTATGAATTATTCAGCATCCACTATGAATTATCAGCATCCACTATGAATTATTCAGCATCCACTATGAATTATTCAGCATTCACTATGATTTTTTCAGCATCCACTATGAGTTTTTCAGGATCCGCTATGAATTATTCAGCATCCACTATGATTTTTTCAGCATTCACTATGAGTTTTTCAGGATCCGCTATGAATTATCAGCATCCACTATGAATTATTCAGCATCCACTATGATTTTTTTCAGCATCCACTATGAGTTTTTCAGGATCCGCTATGAATTATTCATTATCTAATATGAATTATCAGCATCCACTATGAATTATCAGCATCCACTATGAATTATTCAGCATCCACTATGAATTATTTAGCATCTACTATAAATTATTCAGCATCTACTATGAATTATTCAGCATCCACTATGAATTATTCAGCATCTAATATGAATTATTCAGCATCTACTATGTTTTATTTATTATCTGCTATGAAATAATCAATAATGGAAGGTGTGATGAAGAAGGATAAAGTGATATATGTGGATGGATGCTGGTGAGGTGTGTGTCCAGCTTTTGTAATACATTTATTTGGGGGGTGGGGGTGTTGTGTTGCTGTGGAAACTGTGAGGGGAAAATAAATGAGAAGTAAAGGGGGTGGTGGGCTTACTGTAGCAACAGGGCCACATTAGCCCTAACGACAAAGCTGTATTTACCTGAACACCTGAGTTAGTTGGTGGGGTCAAAGTAAATGAGCGCTCCAGCATGTTACATTCATTTCCTGTGTATGTGTGCTGTAAAGGTCATGGGGTCGCCGTCATAAAGGCTTATATAAGGCCCTCATTACGCACAGGTGTGTGTGCAGCCTGTTTAGACGCGGTGCTTTGCTCACACACTCTGCTCAGGTGTGTGTATGTTTCTAGGACAGTTAAAGTACTTTTTATAGGAATCCTGCTTCTTCTTCTAGGTTTCATTTTCTTGGTTCCAGAGGCGACTGTGAACCTCCAGAGCGGTAACTTGAGAGAAGAAGGAAAAAAGTTCATACTTGTAATGTAAGTTAATGAAATGAGTTTTCTTTAAAGGAATTTCAAACTCTCTGTATTTTTTATTAACACAATGTAATGGACAACTGGAGCTTTCATCTTCAGAAGATGGCAGCATAAAAGGAAATGCGAGATTTGTGGCCACAGTATGGTGTACTGTATATAATACATACATACACTCATCATCTAAATAATAGTTGGACATATAGCTGCACCCAGGAGGAATCAACCCACAGGAAAGAAACCTGGTGGGTAGGTTTGACATCCTGAAACATGCCAATGATTAAAGTTTCACACTTGACTGCACATGGCGTAAGCAAGGATGGCCTTATCTCTGTATCTGACTGACCCAACAGCCACCATTACAGACATTCAGTAAGCAGTGATGCCACCAAAGACTGCAATGGTGTTGTGCCACACTGTCATGGAGTGGCTTCAGTGATGTGTGCTGCTTTTGTCTTGGTGGAGACGACCAACAAATCCGTGTGTCTGGACACACCGTGGTCAGCACCAAGATGAACGGTTTGTTGTCACATGTCCAAAAGGCCTGGTGTCACTCCACCTCCACCGCTACTGCACCATCTGCAGGAACTGTGTGAGGATGTTCAAGTTGCATGGGATAGATTATCACAGGACACCATTAGGAACCTCTACAACTCCATGCCGAGATGTCTGGTGTGTCAGGTTAGCAAACACGGTGGCCCAACACCATACTGAGAGACACATATAGACACATAAGGTTTTTATGAGATTATATATTATATTGGACATATTAGTATTAATCACATATCTATATAGGGGGGCATATTTTTATCATGCTGGCCAGCTTGTTTTTGTTTGAGTTTCCTCTGGGATCTCTGTACTGTCCATCTCCTAATATTAACTCATATCTGAGACTCATCTCTGCACACAGAGACACACACACTCACACACACCTGCTCTTCTCCTAATTGAGAAAGAAACACATTGCGGCCTGGCTCTCCAGGCTTTTCCTGCCTTTTCCTCTCCTTCTCGCAGCTTGCACCCTGCTTTGTGCTGACTGAGGGATTGAATTAATTTGCTAATTAATTTTTAAGATGTTTGTTAACAGAAGTGCTGGCCATTTGGAGGCAGCTCCTGATGCAGAAAGGGCAGATGCTGTGGAAATCAGGCTTAATCTTTAATTAGTGCTGCAAGCACACTGCAGGCATACACCATCATCTGCACCAGACGCCCACAGCAAACACATGGGCTGCTTTACAGAGCCAGTCGGGCATTTACATAGCAAAGGCACCGAGGTGTGAGACTGTATGAGATAAAATATAACCAGATCATGAACACCAGGGCACAGGCAGGACTGATGTGTGCGTGAAGTTTGGAACGAGATGGGGAAATGTTGGGGAAAGGGAACGAGAAATAATAAGTGTGAGCAGAAACACTTTTCATGTGTGTGTTTAATCAAATATTTAACAGACTGTGTTTAACTGAACATGCTTTAAACTGCACAACATGATTCTAAACAGTACTGATATAGCTTTAGATAGTTTGGAGGTTTGGAGCTGATGTCAGGTTTGCCAGGTTTGGTCCAGAATTGGGCCACTTGATGGACCAGATCTGAATCAGCTATTGGCAGGTTTTGGATATATGTTGGTATGGTATAGGTGAACAACAGGTTTGAGTCAGATTTGGGTCAACATGTTCCAGATTTGGGACATTTTTGGCCAGAATTATATCAATAACTGGTCAGCTTGTTTCACATTTGACTTGTATTCTAGCAGTTTGGGCCAAATTTTGGTCAAGTGTTGGTAGCCTTAAATCAGTGTGGGACAGCTATGGTCACAGTTAATCAGAAAAAGTGTAGACTATGTAGTAAAGCAACCGCAGAGAAAGAGAATCATGCTGTAACTCTAGGCATAGTGTGATACAGTACCTGTGGCGATAGAGAGAGAGGGAGCGAAATTAATACAGTGCTTTTAGAAAGAGAGAGCCATACAGTACCTGTAGAGAGAGAGTGTAATAAAGTAAAGAGTGTATTAGAGTACCTGTGGAGAGAGAGATACAAATGTAAATTTGTCATGTCAATAAAGCAAACTTGAACTTGAACTTGAGAGAGAGAGAGAGAGCGAGAGAGAGAGAGAGTGATATAGTACCTGTAAAGAGAGAGAGTGTATTAGAGTACATGTAGAGAGAGAGAGAGTAATAGAGTACCTGTAGAGAGAGAAAGTAATGGAGTACATGTAGAGAG
>JAMWET010006298.1:260000-265000 GCA_024036415.1 Prochilodus magdalenae
CTGAGTGATCTTTAGTCTCCCTCTCTCTTTCACACCTACTCTCTCTCTCTCTGGTTTTTATTCCTGTTCTTTACCCTCCGCAGAAGGAAAATAAACCAGTATCTTCTTCATCACTTGACTGGCACCTTCTGCTGCAATCTTCAGGAAGTTACAGACTTTCTTACGATTCACATCATAAAACAACGAGGATTCTCTCCATAATTTTACACAGTATCAGTCGAAGATTTGGACCTGCACTCTTGACTCATTGTATACAGTGAGCAAAATGTGGTAAACATTATAGATTCTATTATAATTTAGATTTGTCGGTAATTCCCTCCTTGATGTGATTTGCATTGATATTTTGATGGATATAAATTGTATACTGTATTTATGTCTCTCTTAGAAACAGTTTTCACAGAAAATGTTTAGATACACTCAATTGGGAAGAAAGATAAAGGCTAACAGTACAAAAAAAAGATAAATTTACAATGATATGATCGATACCTATTGTTACACATACAGAAGTAGTGTCTCCCAGTATGGCGTTGGGCCGGCGTGTTTGCTAACCCACGTCTTGCCATGGAGTTGTAGAGGTTCTTAAAGGTGTGCTGTGATAATCCATCCCATTTAGCATATCCTCACACCGTTCCTGCAGATGGTGCGGTAGGGGTGGAGATGGAGTGACACCAGGCCTTCTGGACATGTGACAACAAAGCATTTATCTTGGTGCTGACCACAGTGCCTCCACACACAGATTTATTGGTCGTCTCCACCAAGAAAAAAGTGGGACTCGTCACTCAAGATGACCAGCTGCCATTCTGAGTCACTCCATGACAGTCTGACATGACACCATTGCAGTCTTTGGTGACGCTGACGAGGTGTTAAGGACAATTGTCGTTATGGTCTATGTACATGTAGTCCTGCATGAAGTTCCATGTAGTTCCAATTGCTCAAAACTCTTCTCTGAGGCATACTTACCTTGCAAAGGATGCTACCAACATAACAACATGACTCAGAATGAAAAGCACATGCAACAGGACAACCTTATATAGTGAGTCAGGTACAGCAATAAGGCCCGTCCTCTCTTATGGCACGTGCATGCCTGAGCGTGAAACTTAAATCACCTGGGATACCATAATAACCACCTAGCAATATTTTAGCAAGCACACAGGAAACCATAGTAACCACCTAGCAACACCTTAGCAACCACCCAACTATACCATAGTGAACACCTTAGAAACCACCTGGAATACCAGCTGTGCATTTTATTTAGCATGTAGCTTCATATGATATTACACTGATCACGGTTTACTGTAACTCCTAGTTCAGTCCAGATTACTGTGATGATGATGGTAAAGCATCTCCTCGTTCCCCTAAACACCACACAACCATGTTCTCCTCCCCTGATGTGCTTATCTGCCTCCGCTGCTCTTCACTGACCATCCATGGCCATCACCGTCACCGTAAGGCTGTTTAAACTGTTCTCCTGTGAACTCCTGCTGGAGAATCCACGTCACTGAGCTATGTCTTCTTGACCTCAGTACATGTGCAGCTGCTCACTCCGCTGGATCTCCATGGTTTCCCGCTCTGCTGGGTTTTAGTCTTGTCTTGAGTGTTTCCCTGCTGTTCTTCTACATGGTCTACAATAAACCTGTGGGCTGATTAAAATGGAAGCAGGACATCAAAGATGATTCTGGACATCTGCTTCACACATTCATTCACATCTTCACAATTCCAGCTTACCTGCGTGACCCAGGGTATATGAGCATTTCCAGAACTGTGGTCCATAGCGAGGGACAGGACACCTCCACACGACAGAGAGGGTGAATAATCCATAAGTGAGAAACAAGTCAAACAACAGAGACAAACGTTTCTAGAGAATGACAAGGCAGATACAGGAGGTCTCAAACAGGGAGAGGGTGGGGAAAGAGGGTTCTAGACATGGCCAGGGTGTGGACAGAAGGCGCTAGACAAAGACATGATGGATACAAAGACTGTAGATGAAAACAGTTCTAGATAAAAGTAGAGGGAGACAGATGTCTCAAGAACACAGAGAGAGGCTTGTAGTAAAATTAGACTGTTCTAGACAGGGCTGAGGATTTCTAGCCTGGTTTAAAACCATCTGTGTTCCTTTTGTCTCTGTTCTAGCCCTTTCTGTCCTGTCCCTTAATATGACATTCTGTCAGTGTCCTTACCTTGTTCTAGAACATTCTGTCTTTGTGCTGTCTTCATTATTCTTCTGTTCTATATACACTTCTGTCCCATACAGTCTCTGTAGAACCTTATATCTTCTCCCTGTTACACTGTATCTCAATTTCGAACCACGTTTCCACCCCACAGCTGGTTCTAAATTAGTAGGGAAGGTAGGTACGGCAGAGACAGAAGGTTCTAGAGATGTGAAAAGAGAATAATCCTTTTTATGGTTGACTTTGGTTGTTCCATGCCTTCTAGGTCATTGATGCCAAGACCAGTTTTTGGACCTTCTTCGCCCTTGAAGAACGTGAAGAACACCTCAGTTTGGAATGACCGTATGAAAAGTTATCGCTCCTTTGGTGGGAGCTGTAATCAGGTATGGGAGGCACTGACCTACTGCTCTCTGTCTGGCTGTACCAGTAAGTAAAGGTCAAGTTGGTAAGGCTCTAAATACATCAATCCGTCTCTAGAAGGTTTCCCTCCCACAGTCTCCTGGGTTCTGCTCATTAGGGGTCTGCCCACGGTTCGCTGGCCTCTTATGGAAAGTGTTTTACAGAGTGAATTGAGCTGAATTGAACTGAATTGGATTAACAGCGTTGCTTGCTTTCCTCGTAATTCCCTGTTGAATGCAGCCTGAATTGAGTATGTAATGGGTGGGAACCCTCTGGTGTGCTGTTATTTCTCCTCATTCGGTACCTGGGGCTTCCTCCTCATCGCATTTTAATTCAGTTTTATTTATACAGTGCTCTATACCAGACAATGTCCTGAGGCAGCCTGCCCAGAAACGAAGGTGCAGTCCCATAATAAGCATCGCCGACAGAGGCAGTTTCAGGAGGAACTCCCTAGAAGCACAAGGAGGACCTAAGACTTAAATGGAGAGACTCGCTAGGAGCTTGAGGAGAAACCTGGACTAGGAGAAGCTCCCTAAGAGAATAAGGAGGAACCTCTGGAAAGAGACAAGGCTTAGAAGGAGAAACTTCCTAAAAAGAAGGGACCTCTAGAGGAACCAAGAGCCAAAAATAGAAACTTACTTGGAGTTTCAGGTGGAACCCAGACCCCAAAGAAGAAACTCTCTAAGAGTACACCAGAGGAAGCAAGACTCTATAGTAGAAACTCTTTAGAGCATGCAGAGGAACCAAGACTTCAAGGGAGAAACTCCCTAAAAGCATTAGGAGGAACCAGCAAGAGGAACAAAGAGTCCAAATAAGAAACTCTCTATAAGATTGAGGTAGAACCACTAAGAAGAACCAATACTCTAAAGGAGAAACTCCATGCGAGCATGTGGAAGACCCGCTGAGAGGAGCCAGGACTCTAAAGGAGAACCTCCCTAAGAACTTGAGGAAGAATCGCTGAGAGGAGACAGTATTCTAATAGATAGACTGTCTAAGAGCATGAGAAAGAACCTCTGAGAGGAGCCAGGACTCTAAAAGAGAAACTCCCTAGGAGTGTGAAGGAGAACCTCTGAAAGGAGCCAGGACTCTCAAGGAGAAACTCCCTAGAAGATTGAGGAAGAACCACTAAGAAGAGCCAGGACTCTAAAGGCGAACCTCCCTACGAGCATGTGGAAGACCCCCTGAGAGGAGCCAGGACACTAAAGGAGAACCTCCCTAAGAGCATGTGAAAGACCTGCTAAGAGGAGCCAGCACTCTAAAGGAGAACCTCCCTAAGAGCATGTGAAAGACCTGCTGAGAGGAGCCAGGACTCTAAAGGAGAACCTCCCTAAGAGCTTGAGGAAGAATCGCTGAGAGGAGCCAGGACTCTAAAGGAGAACCTCACTAAGAGCATGTGGAAGACCCGCTGAAAGGAGCCAGGACTCTAAAGGAGAACCTCCCTAAGAACTTGAGGAAGAATCGCTGAGAGGAGCCAGTATTCTAATAGATAGACTGTCTAAGAGCATGAGAAAGAACCTCTGAGAGGAGCCAGGACTCTAAAGGAGAAACTCCCTACGGGCAGGAACCAGGACTCTAAAACAGAGACTCCCTAAGAGAATGAGGAAGAACCGCTGAGAAGAACTGGGACTCTAAAGGAGAACCTCACTAAGAGCATGAGGAAGAACTGCTGAGAGGAGCCAGGACTCTCACGGAGATACTCCCTAGGAGCAGGTGGAAGAACCGCTGAGAGGAGCCAGTACTCTAAAGGAGAACCCATTCTCTCAGTTAGCTACACAAGCAAAAACCAAAAAAAGTTCCAGTTCTGTGGTAACAGTGCAGCGAACCGTGAGCGTGTTTATGCTGTCTTCTCGTCTGTAGATGAAGTATTCCTCTAAAAGGGAAACGCTGAGTTAGGATCATTTTCCCGGCTTTGCTTTTGCAGCCTTGTAGTCACTCTGCAGAGCAAAACTGATCCGCTGTGAATAAAGCCCCTCAACGTCATCCGTTTCCCGGCGACTTCCCGTCAGCACAATTACACAGGAACACTCGGAACACTCTGTTTCCCTGCTTTCAAATTCCACTTCTAATTCCATCCAGCTAGTGAAATATTCAGCAGTGTTTGCAGAGACAGCCACTGCGGGGACTCGTGCTAATTTCTTATTAATGACTGGTTTCTTATTAACAGCTTGTTTGTTGGGATAAATGAGTCTGTATCCGCGGCTGCAGCGGGTGGAGGTGGATATAATGTGTAAGGGGAAAAGGGTGTAGTCCTGAAGTGCTTTGCTGTTCAGGCTTTTCCAGCGTGAGATTAGGAGATGTGTGAAGAACTGTAATGTGTGACTCAGCGTTCTCCATCTCACTCTGCTCTTAGTTCCTCAGTTAGATCTCCACACTCTTCCTCAGTCCATCTCCACCCTCCTTACCAGCCTATCTCCACCCTCTTCCTCAGTCCAT
>JAMWET010006298.1:267500-297500 GCA_024036415.1 Prochilodus magdalenae
AATTGCCAAGCAGCTTGGTGAAAAAAGATCAACTGTTGGAGCAAAAAAAAAAGCACACAGCCAGGATAACCAAGGAGTGGCTCCGTAAGAGCACCATACAGCAGAACAGATGAAACAGGAACGGTAAGTTGGACATGTAAGGTAAGACAGGTGGCCTAGCCAGTCTCCAGACCTAAACCCTATAGAAAATCTTTGGAGGGAGCTCAAACTCCGTGTTTCTCAGCCACAGCCCAGAAACCTGGCTGATCTGGAGAAGATCTGTGTGAAGGGATGGGGCAAAATCCCTGCTGCAGTGTGTGCAGACCTGGTGAAAAACTACAGGACCTCTGTAATTGCAAACAAAGGCTACTGTACCAAATATTAACATTGATTTTCACAGGTGTTCAAATACTTATTTGCAGCAGTAACACACAAATAAATTATTAAAAAATCATACATGGTGATTTCCGGATTTTTTTTTTAGATTATGTCTCTCACAGTGGACATGCACCTAAAATGAAAATTTCAAACCCCTCCATGATTTCTAAGTGGGAGAACTTGCAAAGTCGCAGCGTGTTCAAATACTTATTTTCCTCACTGTAGATAGATAGATAGATAGATAGATAGATAGATAGATAGATAGATAGATAGATAGATAGATAGATGTCCTATCTCAACTGTCCTGACTGATTTATCTGACTTTCCTGTCCTACCTCACCTGACCTACTTCATCAAACCTGTCTCACCTGTCCTATCTTGCCTGTCCTGCCTCACCTGTTGTAGCTAATCTAGGAGTGGCTCCGTAAGAGCACCATACAGCAGAACAGATGAAACAGGAACGGTAAGTTGGACATGTAAGGTAAGACAGGTGGCCTAGCCAGTCTCCAGACCTAAACCCTATAGAAAATCTTTGGAGGGAGCTCAAACTCCGTGTTTCTCAGCCACAGCCCAGAAACCTGGCTGATCTGGAGAAGATCTGTGTGAAGGGATGGGGCAAAATCCCTGCTGCAGTGTGTGCAGACCTGGTGAAAAACTACAGGACCTCTGTAATTGCAAACAAAGGCTACTGTACCAAATATTAACATTGATTTTCACAGGTGTTCAAATACTTATTTGCAGCAGTAACACACAAATAAATTATTAAAAAATCATACATGGTGATTTCCGGATTTTTTTTTTAGATTATGTCTCTCACAGTGGACATGCACCTAAAATGAAAATTTCAAACCCCTCCATGATTTCTAAGTGGGAGAACTTGCAAAGTCGCAGCGTGTTCAAATACTTATTTTCCTCACTGTAGATAGATAGATAGATAGATAGATTAGATAGATAGATAGATAGATAGATAGATCTCAACTGTCCTGACTGATTTATCTGACTTTCCTGTCCTACCTCACCTGACCTACTTCATCAAACCTGTCTCACCTGTCCTATCTTGCCTGTCCTGCCTCACCTGTTGTAGCTAATCTATTCTGACCTTCCTTTCTTTACTTGTCCTACCTCCTCTATTCTATTCTGACTTGTCTGTTTGGTCTCACCTGTCTTACCTTACATGTCCAACTTACCGTTCCTGTTTCATCTGTTCTGCTGTATGGTGCTCTGATAGAATCCAGCTACACTGGATAGATGCTTGAAGGCGAACTTTGGAGAAATCAAACATCAGCAAGCAAAAGCAGCAGCTTGGTGGAGCTCCAGTTCCCCTCAAGATTCTTCACACTAACATTTTTTTAGATATCTCTTTATCGCTCTCGCTCTCTCGCTCTCTCTATCGCTCTCTCTCTCTCTATCGCTCTCTCTCTCTATCACTCTCTCTCTCTCTATCTCTATCTCTCTCTCTCTCTCTCTCTCTCTCTCTGTCTCTCTCTTTGTCTTTACTATAATGGTCTAGATAATGTTCCTGTAGGGAATAGTAAAGAACAATTGTGTTCTTTCTTCTTGTGTTTGGGAGGATGATGGAAATCATCTTTTCCTCTCCCTCTCTTTCTTTCTCTCTCTCTCCCTCTTTCCCTCTCCCTTGTTCTCTCTTTCTCTCTCTCTCTCCCTCTTTATCTCTCTCTCTCTCTCTCTCTGTCTCTCTCTCTCTCTCTCTCTCTCTCTTTGCCCCTCCCTTCCTTCCCCCACCCTTCGCTCTTTCTCTCCTTTTGGCAAATTCAATTTGCTCTTCACCATTTCAGTGCGTTTAATTAGTTTTCCATGGTGGCAAACTGCAAATTTACATTTTTATAGTTTTTCGAGTTAATTAGCTTGCTCACTCATCCACACCCGTTTCTTCTTTATTGGTCTTTCCCCTCCATCCGTCTGTTTCCACATCCGCTAAAAGATTCCTTTTATTTACCACCCAGTTGCATACATTTTCCCAAACGCTCAAAATTAAATCATAAATGACTGGTGTGATATTCAGGCTGATTAATTATTTACCCATTGATCATCTCCTCTCGGGTCTATTTAAACCCATACTATACACTGGAAATGCCACAGGTCACTGGCTGCAGCTGTACAATGCACTGGGAAAACTGCAGGATGTAGATTTAACCCTTTGATGACTAAATGTATTAGTCCTGATCAGTATATGACATTATTAATGACATGGTGAATCAGATTTATGTTCTGTATAGACGGATTCAGACTGTTTGTATACAGCTCTGGAAACATGTCCCTCTAATTCCAGATCAGATATTGTATTTAGATCTGTTTATTTAGAAAATTAGATGCCTGTTTTTAGAACCATGCTCGCTGTGCATTTCACCCCAGCCACCGCTTGCTCTTTCTGTAGGTCACATGAGGTCGTCTTACAGTGGTTAAGTGACGGTTGGATGAGGTAGTGCTCATTATGATGAGTAGAGAGTGGGTTTGGCCCTCTGCCAGTCTGTAGCTGTGTTGTCCTGTGTGTTGGCTGCTTGACCTTGTTCTTATGAACCAGACCCTCACTGTACCTGTCAGTAAAGCTAGAACCCAACCTTCGGTTCCTCACTAAGAACCCGCTGTACATGTGGAGATGCTGGTTTAAGAAGAAACGCTGTATTTCTGTTTGTTCTTCTAAAACATCTTCTAAACACATAAAGCTTGTTTTCGTTCTTACAAAACTACACAATATTTAATCAAATTCAAGTCATAATGAAGTGTATACTCTACTGCTTACAACACGTGTGCAGTATGATAGAGAGTTTGGAATCAGCACCTTCCACACACTTTCTCCACCTGTTTCAGTTACGAATCTGAAACAACTTGTATACAATTATAGCATGATTTAGTCACTGTAGCCACCTCACCTGTCCTACCTCACCTGCCCTATTTTACCTGCCCTACCTCACCTGCCTTATTTTACCTGTCCTACCTCACCTGCCCTATTTTACCTGTCCTACCTCACCTGCCCTATTTTACCTGCCCTACCTCACCTGCTCTATTTTACCTGTCCTACCTCACCTGCCCTATTTTACCTGCCCTACCTCACCTGCCCTATTTTACCTGCCCTACCTCACCTGCTCTATTTTACCTGTTCAACCTCAGCTGCCCTATTTTACCTGCCCTACCTCACATACCCTATTTTACCTGCCCTACCTCACATACCCTGTTTTAGCTGTTCAACCTCAGCTGTCCTATTTTAGCTGTTCAACCTCAGCTGCCCTATTTTACCTGCCCTACCTCACATACCCTATTTTACCTGCCCTACCTCACATACCCTATTTTACCTGCCCTACCTCACATACCCTATTTTAGCTGTTCAACCTCACCTGTCCTATTTTAGCTGTTCAACCTCACCTGCCCTATTTTACCTGCCCTATTTTACCTGTCCTACCTCACCTGCCCTCTTTTACCTGCCCTACCTCACCTACCCTATTTTACCTGCCCTATTTTACCTGTCCTACCTCACCTGCCCTATTTTACCTGCCCTACCTCACATGCCCTATTTTACCTGCCCTACCTCACCTGCCCTATTTTACCTGCCCTACCTCACCTGCCCTATTTTACCTGTCCTACCTCACCTGCCCTATTTTACCTGTCCTACCTCACATGCCCTATTTTACCTGCCCTACCTCACCTGCCCTATTTTAGCTGTTCAACCTCACCTGCCCTGTTTTACCTGCCCTGTCTCACCTTCCCTATTTTACCTGTTCAATCTCACCTGCCCTATTTTACCTACCCTACCTCACATGCCCTATTTTAGCTGTTCAACCTCACCTGCCCTATTTTACCTACCCTACCTCACATGCCCTATTTTACCTGCCCTACCTCACCTGCTCTATTTTACCTGCCCTACCTCACATACCCTATTTTAGCTGTTCAACCTCAGCTGCCCTATTTTACCTGCCCTACCTCACATACCCTATTTTACCTGCCCTACCTCACATACCCTATTTTAGCTGTTCAACCTCAGCTGCCCTATTTTACCTGCCCTACCTCACATACCCTATTTTACCTGCCCTACCTCACATACCCTATTTTAGCTGTTCAACCTCACCTGCCCTATTTTACCTGTTCGACCTCACCTGCCCTATTTTACCTACACTACCTCACATGCCCTATTTTAGCTCTTCAACCTCACCTGCCCTATTTTACCTACCCTACCTCACCTGCCCTATTTGACCTATTCAACCGCACCAACCCTATTTTACCTGCCCTACCTCACCTTCCCTATTTTACCTATTCAACCTTACCTGCCATATTTTACCTTTTTAAGCTCACCTGCTCTATTTTACCTGCCCTACCTCACCTGCCCTATTTTTCCTGCTCTACCTCACCTGCCCTATTTTTCCTGCCCTACCTCACCTGCCCTATTTTAGCTGTTCATCCTTACCTGCCCTATTTTACATGCCCTACCTCACCTGGCTTATTTTACCTGTTTAACCTCACCAGCCCTATGTTGCACGGTCTACTTCACCTTCCTAATTCATTTGTCTTACCTTGCGTGTTCAGCATTACATGCCCTGCCTCGCCTGTCCAACCTCACCTCGCTTATTGTGCCTGTCCTATCCCATATAACATTTCTGAAAATAAAGCACTGATTAACTAGAATGTGAACTTGAGAGGATATAGAGAAAGCGGAAGAGAGAGAGCAGTCTGTTTCTTCTTAATGAAAGAAGAATAAGGAAAGCGGAGAAAGGAAAAAGCCAACAGGCCTTCCACAATCTGGCACATCGCCAAAGGCTCTCTCTCTCTCTCTCTCTCTCTCTCTCTCTGTGTCTCTCTCTCTTTGTCTCTCTCTCCCTATTCTTTCTCTAATGAGCTTTTTCATGCTGCTGAGTGTTTTTCCCTCTCATTACTGGAACTCACTCTTACAGTAGCTGTTCTTTTATTGGGCTATGCAGCACTCTATATAAATTTAATTATAAACAGCTGGCTGGTGAATAGCGCTAATTAAGGATGGTGTGTGTGTTGGGGGGGTACAGAGGGTCGGAGACACACACGTTAGCTTGTGGCAAAGGCCGGAAGATGCGTTTGACTGACAAACGGGTTTGTGTGTGAGCGCTGAAGAGCTTTCCGCTAATGTAGTGTGACATCCCCCGTTTACAGTCTAATTAGGGAAGCAGTGGAAATGCAGGAATAGAGGATACGGCACTGTCTCCATTCTGTCTCTCTCAGCTGGGGTCCTGGAACAATCAGCTTTTCTTCAGCTCAGATCAGTCAGGTTCAAAACACCTGCAAACAAGAGCAAACTAGAGCATGTAGCGGAACTCTCAGGGGGGACAGGACAGGTGAGATAGCACAGGTTATACATCACACGTGGGACAGGAAAGGGGAGGCAATACCGACAAGACAAGACAGGACAAGTGAGGTAGCACAGGTGAGACAGAATAAGGAGACAGAGGACAAAAGGTAGAGAGCAGCGGTCAGCGAGTGGTGAAAGAGTAAAATTTAGAAAGAGAGGGAAAGAGGGGGCAAGAGAGCAGTGGTCAGTGAGTGGAGCGAGAATGAGAGGTCTTTTGAGAGAGACAGGGTGAGAGAAAGAGGGAGAGAGAGGGGTGAGAGAGTAGTGATCTGGTAATGGAGAGAGAGTGAGAAGTCTTTTGATAGAGACAGGATGGGAGAAAAAGGTAGAGAGAGGGGGCGAGAGAGCAGTGGCCAGTGAGAGGAAAGAGAATAAGAGGTCTTTTGAGAGAGACAGGGTGGAAGAAAAGGAGAGAGAGAGAGAGAGAGAGAGAGAGAGAGAGAGAGAGAGAGGCGAATAGAGTGGTGGTCAGTGAGCGGAGAGAGAATGAGAGGTCTTTTGAGAGAGACAGGGTGAGAGAAAGAGGGAGAGAGAGGGGTGAGAGAGTAGTGGCCAGTGAGAGGAAAGAGAATAAGAGGTCTTTTGAGAGAGACAGGGTGGAAGAAAAGGAGAGAGAGAGAGAGAGAGAGAGAGAGAGAGAGAGAGGCGAATAGAGTGGTGGTCAGTGAGTGGAGAGAGAATGAGAGGTCTTTTGAGAGAGACAGGGTGAGAGAAAGAGGGAGAGAGAGGGGTGAGAGAGTAGTGATCTGGTAATGGAGAGAGAATGAGAGGTCTTTTGATAGAGACAGGGCGGGAGAAAAAGGTAGAGAGAGAGGGGCGAGAGAGCAGTGGCCAGTGAGAGGAAAGGGAATAAGAGGTCTTTTGAGAGAGACAGGGTGGAAGAAAGAAGGAGAGAGAGAGAGCGGCGAATAGAGTGGTGGTCAGTGAGTGGAGAGAGAATGGGAGGTGTTTTTGGAGAGACAGGGCGGGAGAACAAGCGAGAAAGAGGGGTGAGAGAGCAGTGGTCAGTGAGTGGAGAGAGAATGAGAGGTCTTGAGAGAGACAGGATGAGAGACAAAGGGAGAGGGGCAAGAGAGCAGTGGTGCACCTGCCCTATCTTACCTGCCCTATCTCACCTGCCCTATCTTACCTGCCCTATCTCACCTGCCCTATCTTACCTGCCCTATCTCACCTGCCCAACTTTACCTGTCCTACCTCCCTTGCCCTACCTTGTTCTTCTTTACCTGTTTAACCTCACCTGCCCTACCTTCTACATGTGCACTACCTATCAAACTGTACAGCACAGGGGGGACAAAACAAGAGAGACAGGACAGGTGAGACAGAATGGGGAGACAGAGAGGATGAGAGGTAGAGGGAGAAGTGGTCAGTGAGTGGAGAGAGAAAGATAGGTCTTTTGAGAGAGACAGTGCGGGAGAGAGAAAAGGGCGAGAGAGCCATGGTTAGTGAAGGGAAAGAGAGTGAGAGGTCTTTTGAGAGAGAGGGATTAGAGAGAATTGGTCAGTGAGTGGAGAGAGAGAAAATTCTTTAGAGAGAGAGAGTGGCAAAGAGGGAGAGAGAAAAGGGTGAGAGAGCAGTGCTCAGCAAGGGGAGAGAGAGTGAGAACTCTTTCGAGAGAAACAGAGCGAGAGACGGGTCGAGAGAGAGGTGCTCAGTGAGTGGAGAGAGAGTGAGAGGAGCTGGCTGGTGATGATGTTAATTGCCACTCAGAGCTATTTAAAAGGCTTCATTAGGAAAAACAGCATCTTGTTAGTTTAGAATGGACTAGTGTGTGTTAGTGGACACACACACACACACACACACACACACACACACACACACACATATGCACACACACACACACACACAGATGCACACATGCACACACCTACACACACACACGCACACAAACACATATATACATACACACACACACACACACACACACACACATATATGCACACACACACACACACAGATGCACACATGCACACACCTACACACACACATGCACACACATGCATACACACATTCACACACACACACACACACACATACACACACAGATGCACACATGCACACACCTACACACACACACATGCACACACACACACACACACACACATGCACACACACACACACACACACACACACATGCACACACACACACGCACACATATGCACACACACACACACACACAGATGCACACATGCGGGGGGGGGAGAGAGCGGGGTCAGCCAATGCTGAGGGGCATAGTGCACAGAGGTCACCAACTTTCTGCAGAGACAATCTCTACAGACCTCCAAACTTCATGTGGCCTTTAGATCAGCTCATAAACAGTGTGTAGAGAGCTTCATGCAATGGGTTTCCATGGCCGAGCAGCTGCATCCAAGCCTTACATCACCAAGCACAGTGTGGAGCGTGGAATGCAGTGGTGTAAAGCGCCACCACTGGACTCTAGACCAGTGGAGACGTGTTCTCTGGAGTGACCAATCACGCTTCTCCGTCTGTCAATCTGATGGACGAGTCTGGGTTTGGCACTTGCCTTAGAACGATACTTGCCTGACTGCTTTGTGCCGAGTGTTAAGTTTGGTGAAGGGGGGAATTTGGTGTGGGGTTGTTGTTCAGGAGCTGGGCTCGGCCTCTTAGTTCCAGTGAAAGGAACTCTTCATGCTCACCATAAATTCCCATAAACACATTCCTAAACCTTGTGGAAAGCCTTCCCAGAAGAGTTGAAGCTGTTATAGCAGTAAAGGGTGGGCCGACATCCTAATCAACTCGTTACCTGCATTAAAGACAGCCTTACATTGTCACCTGTATAAAAGAAACCTGTCCACAGACTCAATTAATCAGTCAGACTGTAACCTCTCCAACATGGGCAAGACCAAAGAGCTTTCTAAGGATGTCAGGGACAAGATCATAGACCTGCACAAGGCTGGACTGGGCTACAAAACCTTAAGTAAGACTCTGGGTGAGAAGGAGACAACTGTTGGTGCCATTGTAAGAAAATGGAAGAAACACAAAATGACTGTCATTCGACCTCGATCTGGGGCTCCATGCAAAATCTCACCTGGTGGTATCCTTGATCATGAGGAAGGTGAGAAATCAGCCTAAAACTAATGGGGGGAAATTAGTAATCTTAAGGCAGCTGGGACCACAGTCACCAAGAACACCATTGTTAACACATTACGCCATAATGGATCCTGCAGTGCCTGCAAGGTCCCCCTGCTCACGAAGGCACATGTGCAGGCCCGTCTGAAGTTTGCCAATGAAGGCCTGGATGATTCTGAGAGTGACTGGGAGAAGGTGCTGTGGTCAGATGAGACAAAAATGGAGCTCTTTGGCATTAACTCAACACGCCATGTTTGGAGGAAGAGATATGCTGACTATGACCCAAAGAACACCGTCCCCAGTGTCAAGCATGGAGGTGGAAATGTTTTGGGGGTGTTTCTCCACTAAGAGCACAGGACTACTTCACCACATCAATGGGAGAATGGATGGAGCCGTGTACCGTAAAGCCCTGAGTGACAACCTCCTTCCCTCCGCCAGGACATTAAAAATAGGTTGTGGCTGGGTCTTCCAGCACGACAATGACCCAAAACATACAGCCAAGGTAACACAGGAGTGGCTCAAAAGAAGCACATTAAGGTCATGGAGTGGCCTAGCCAGTCTCCAGACCTTAATCCCATAGAAAACGTATGGAGGAAGCTGAAGGTCCGAGTTGCTAAGCGACAGCCTCAAAATCTTAATGATGATCTGCAAAGAGGAGTGGACCAAAATTTCTCTTGACATGTGCACAAACGTCTTTTTGATATTCTATCTCTCACTGTTAAAATAAACCTACACTTAAAATGATAGACTGTTCACATCTTTGTCAGTGGGCAAACCTACAGGGATCAAATATTTATTTCCTCCACTGTATCTATAATAACACATCTATAATACCACACCTGTAGTAACACATCTATAAGACATCTATAATAACAAATCTATAACAACACATTTACAATAACCCATCTATAATAACACAACCCATATACTGTATGTTATAATAACTATGGATACTTCAACAATGATCTACTGTAACTTCTAAACCTGCACTAAACCCTAACCCCTATATTTACACTAAACCCTACACACACACACACACACACACACACAATACACATACACACCACACTCGCACACACACTACACATGCATACACACTACACATATACGACACATGCACACATACTACATGTGCACACACACACACTACACACACAATACATGTGCACACACTACACATACAAACCACAAGCATGCATACTACATGTGCACACACACAAACACAAGATACATGTGCACACACTACAGACACACACTACAATTTGCATGTCTTCTTTACAGTAGTCAGTCCAGGAGAAATAAAAAGCATCTCAGTTTCTCAGCGCCATGAAGATTAATGTACAGTCTAACATGAGCAGTGTTCCTCAAGTGATCACTGGGATGAGCAAACAGACACAAACATTAACTATTGTTTAACGGTTTACATTAGTATTATACACTACATAAATATGTTCCTATTTAGAGATAATAGTGTCACACAGTATCAGAAACCACATAATCATATCTGCTAGCGCCATGCTAATTGGTGGGGTATAAGACAGTAAGACAGACTCAGCACATTCTTTGTAAAATTAACAATCTGTGGATTTGGATCTGCTGGTATCTGTCCAGCTCAGCCTGTTAGCTCTCCTCCTGTAAAAATCTGACATGCTTTTACTGTAATGACTAAAGCGGCGCAGTATTCCCTACAGAGACTTTACCCAGTCATAAATCCACACGCCCAGTATCCTCGTATATTAACATCTCTCAGCTTCACGCTAAAGCCGCACCATTGGAGGAGCTTTAATTAAACTGATTGAACAGCTTTAAACATTGCTTATGAACCTGTCCAATAGAACTGACAGTGCGCTGAGTAAGGACACGGTGGGCTCATACATACAGTATACACATCTATAACAAATCTATAAAAAAACATCTATAAAAACCCATCTATAACACATTTATAACACATCTGTAACAACACATCTATAATAACACATCTATAACAACACATCTATAACAACACATCTATAATAACACATCTATAACAACACATCTATAAAAACCCATCTATAACACATCTGTAACAACACATCTATAATAACACATCTATAAAAACACATCTATAACACATCTGTAACAACACATCTGTAACAACACATCTATAATAACACATCTATAATAACACATCTGTAGTAACTCATATATATCAACACATATATAATAAAACATCTATAACAACCATTTCAACCATATACAGTGGTGTACAGTACACAGTGAAAAGAAATAACATTCCTCCAGGACCAAGGTGCTACATGTAACAATAGACTACACAATACAATACAACATAAAGTGCACGTGTGCAAGTGTGCAAGACAATACGCTATAAATACTCAAGACCATTACAAGACAATAAACCATCAATACAGGGGAGGGGAAACAGTGCAGTTGGCCCCTAAATAGTAGGAGTAGTAAGGTGCAGTGGTGCGTATTTGGTATAAATGTAAACATTAGACACTGTAAACACTGTACTAAGAATTTAGCAGCAGTACTAAGGTTATCCAGTTGGTAGAACAATAGCAGTAGACAGGTTTTATTTTAATAAAAAAAGGTGTAGGATGTGTGTGTGTGTAGGAGTGTGTGTGTGTGTGTAGGAGTGTGTGTGTGTGTGTGTGTGTGTGTGTGTGTGTGTGTAGGTGTGTGTGTGTGTGTGTGTGTGTGTTCAGTTCACTCACTGATATGTTTGTTTGTTCAGACCAGACTCTATAGTAACACATCTGTATTAACACATCTATTGTAACACATCTATAATAAAACATCTATAACAACGCATCTATTGTAACACGTCTATAACAACACATCTATAACACATCTATAACAACACACCTATAATAACACATCTATAATAACACATCTATTAAACACATCTGTAGTAACACATATATAGCAACACATAAATAATAAAACATCTATAACAACACATCTATAGTAACACATCTATAACAACACATCTATAGAAAACATCTATAACAACACATCTATAGTAACACATCTATAACAACACATCTATTGTTACACATCTACAATAACACATCTATTAAAACCCATCTGTAACACATCTGTATTAACACATCTATTGAAACACATCTATAATAAAACATCTATAACAACGCATCTATAGTAACCCATCTAAAATAACACATCTATAATAACACATCTATAATAACAGAACCCATATACTGTATGTTGAATATGGATTCTTCCAACAATGATCTACTCTAACTCCTAAACCTGCACTAAACCCTAACCCCTATATTTGCACTAAACCCTACACACACACTACACATGCATACACACTACATATACACACTACAACCGCACACACACACTACACATATACACTCTCCACATGCGTACACACAAACACGCACACACTACATTACACACACATAAAAACGTACACAGACACAGGACATGCACACACAAATACGCACTACAGATGCATGTACACATACAAAACTCTGCACACATGTACTACACACAGACGCACACTACACATGCACTGAACTGACCAACAGAGAGTGCTACTCACAGAGGAAAGGTGTGGTTTGTGCCCCCTACCTTAACAAGATGCTAATTTGGTGTCAGAAGTGGAATAGCACCTCCATATGGCAGGGAGTGGAAGAACATTTCAGCTGACTTCAGACCCCAAAGGCAGCAGTGCCCGTAGTGCATGTTTGTGTGTGTATGTCCAGTGTCTGTGTGTGTGTATGGTTTTGTGTGTGTGTATTGTAGTGTGTGTCTGGATTGGGTGAGGCGGCTGCCAGCCTGGGGCGCATGTGTGTATGTGGGTATATAGCAGTTATGGCGTATATGAAGTTTAGAACCCCTCACAAAGAACACTGTACATACCCAATCCAGACACACACTACACTACACACACACAAAACCATACACACACACACCGGACATGCACACACAAACATGCACCACACACACATCACACATACGACACACAAATACACACTACACATGCACACATACTCATTCAAACACATCCACCCACCCACCCACACTCACTCAAACACACACACACACACACACACACACACACAATCACACACTCATTCACACACACACACACACACACACACACTAATTTACACACACACACACACACACAATCATACATTCATTCACACACACAATCACACACTCATTCACACACGCATACACACACACACACACACACTCAGTTACACACACACACACCCACACTAATTCACACACACAATCACACACTCATTCACACACATATACACACACACAATCACACACTCATTCACACACACACACAAAATCACACACTCATTCACACACACACACACACACACACACTCATTCACACACACACACACACACACAATCACACACTCATTCACACACACACACAAAATCACACACTCATTCACACACTCATTTACACACACACACACACACACATCACACATACTACACACAAATACACACTACACATGCACGCATACTTATACAATACACATACACACACACACTCACACACACACAGTCACACACTCGTTCACACACACACTCATTCACACACACACACTCATTCACACACACACACACACACTCACACACTCATTCACACTCACTTGCACACACACTTGCACGCGTCTTACGCAACACACTGGGAGCCTGGCAGCCTTATTTCCTCTCTCTCTCACGCTGCTGATTACGCTGCACACTCAGGTGCTGCTCCTCTGCGGATAACTTCCGAGCGATAAGGCCAGTGAGTTATTTGGGGGCAAAGGCGGCGGGGGGGGTGGGGGGCGGTGTTGGTTGTAGAGAGATTTATCCACATGTCGGCATTTTCATTTGGGCCCCAATAATAAAGCCTGCCATATGAGAGTTAATCACATAGAGCCAGAGAGTGAGGGGGGCTTTCTCACCCCCACAATGTACCGCACCCCCTCCCCACCTTGGCAACTCTCTTTCTATACCTACTTTCACCATATCTCTCTCTCTCTTTCTCTCTCTCTCTCTGTCTCTCTCTTTCTCTTTCTCTCTCTGTCTCTTTCTCTTTCTCTCTCTGTCTCTCTCTTTCTCGCTCTCGCTCTCTCTCTCTCTCTCTCTCTCTCTGTCTTACTCTCTCTCTCTCTGTCTCTCTCTCTCTCTCTCTGTCTCTCTCTCTGTCTCTGTCTCTCACTCTCTGTCTCTCTCTCTCTGTCTCTCTCTCTGTCTCTCTCTCTCTCTCTGTCTCTCTTTCTCTCTCTCTGTCTCTCTCTCTCTCTCTCTCTCTCTCTCTCTCTCTCTCTCTCTCTCTCTCTCTCTGTCTCTCTCTCTCTCTCTCTCTCTCTCTCTCTCTCTCTCTCTCTCTCTCTCTCTCTCTCTCTCTCTCATTCAGCCTTCAGCCCTCTTGCTCTGTTGTCTCCCCATTCTTTTTTCTCTCTCTACATTCTCTCACATTCTCTCTGTTCTCTATTTGTCCCTCTTTTTCGTTCTGTCTTCTCTGTTTCTATTTTTCTCTCATTTTCTTGCTGTCTCTTCTTTCCATGTCCCCCTCCATTTCTCTCTCTTTCACTCCTCTCTTTCTTTTTCTCTCCACTCTTCTCTCTCAATTATTATAATAATCTTTAATCTCTCTCTCTTGCTCTCTTTTTTCTATTCTCTTTTTTGTCTCCTTTTTGTTCATATTTCTCGTTTACTTCCTTGCTTTCTCATTTTCTGTCTCTTTCCATCACCCTCCCTCCTCTCTCTCTCTGTCTCTCACTCCATTCTCTTATGCACACACTCTTTCTTTATTTCTGTCTCTTGCATCCTCTTTTTTCCATTCTCTAATTTTTTGTCTGCTTTTCATTCTCCTTTCTCTTTTATTTCTCATTCTATATTTATCTCTCTCTCCCTCCTTCTCTCTCGCTCTCTCTCCCTGTATAAACGCTTCATAAATCAGCAGTGCTCTGTCGTCCCCCTGAAACTAATTAAAGTCAGAGAAACGTTTTTCCTTCCTAATTGAAACGAGAGGAGACTAAAACTAGACCAGCGTTGTTCTATCGGAGCTGATGGGCTGAGAGAGGGTGCGTTAGAAAGACATAGACCAGGAGAGAGAGAGGAGGAGGAGAAATCAGAGGTACAATGGAGACATGTTTGAGGGTTACTGATGATTCTGAACAGCAGGGTGCAGATAAACAGCTGCTCTGTTAAACCACCCACAGCATTCCCAGTTTTTAACTCCACTATGGCCGACTGTACATGAGATGCCCAATGGCGACCTCCACACTGGGCTGTGGAGCTGCGGGACTGTGGATTGATGGAGCTCCAACTAATGCCTTTGGGATGAGCTGGAGTGATCCAGAACTGACCAACAGAAAGAGAGCGCTACTCACAGAGGAAGGGTGGGTTTTGTGCGTCCTACCTTAACAAGATGCTAATTTGGTGTCAGAAGTGGAATAGCACCTCCATGTGGCAGGGAGTGAAATGGCACTTCAGCTGACTTCAAACCTCAAAGGCAGCAACGCGATGAGGCAGCTTCCATCTCAGGCGTGTGTGTGTGTGTATGTGGATATATCGCATTTATGGGGTTTATGAAGTTTAGACCTCCTCACAAAGGACACTACATATACCCAGTACGGACACCTCTGCTGCACTGGATAGAAGAACCTGGACCAAACAAAACGAAGGCACAAAAACACAACAAAATCAGACGCACTTTGCAGGAGGTACAGGGAGAATGTAATGTAGATGCTAAAGAGATAATGTGTAGACTGTGGCTTTCCACAGGAATGCATGACTCCACTTAAGCTGCTTTTAAAGCCAGTGCAGCAAAGCCAGGTTTCACAGGAGTGTTCTTTTTTGTCTGGCCTTAGAATTACAGCCTCCGCTGCAGAACCATATCTTCGTTTTCAGCTCCTTCGTCAGGGATATTTGTTGTTTTTTCCGGGCACATTACAGCCACAAATTTCATGTTTAATTCCAATGGGATTCGTGCTGTTTGTTCAACGACTGGAGCGAATAAATCAGATGAATCTGGCGCACCTCTGAAGGGACAACTTCTAATTCTTTGAACTCCTCTGAGCTGCCAATGTCCAGTGAGACCTCGGCAGGACGGACACAGTACCACTCATTAGCACCGCTGTATTTAGGAAAATATATTTTCTGTATTTTCAAAGTATCAAATCTTCAAACCACAAAATGAGTAAAACTTCACACGTTCATCAGTTTTATCCATCTGTACGCTCAAGCTCGCATCCGGCTGAAAAATTGCCTGATTTGTGATTTACTTTGCAAAATATCTGTATCATCTATATCATCTACACCACTACCCGCCAGGGAGCCACCACCACATGTGGAAGACTGGGGTTCAAATCCTGCTCTGGGTGATTGTGCTGTGCTACACCAATAAGAGTCCTTGGGCAAGACTCCTAACACTACATTGGCCTACCTGTACTATGATTAACCTTGTAAGTCGCTCTGGATAAGAGTGTCAGCTAAATGCCATAATGTAAATTATACTGCCGGGCCGGCATTGCACTGCTCCTGGCTCCAGGCTGTAGAGTCACGCCTCCCACATGAACAAACAAGCCAGTAGCAGGATACAGAGATCCCACTTTGTAATGGTCAGCCTCCCTAGTGACCTAGCCGTAAGTCCCTGGGGCACACAGGGAGAATGTCTCCTACCTCGGGGTGCTGGAGCAGAATGCTTGCTGCACTTCCTTGCAGTTTGTGGTGTTAATCCTTGTGCCACTGAGGTTGGCACCAACAGCAGCATCAGTGACTCTCGTCTCCTGCCCGCTGTGTTATAGACAGCAGTGTGGGTGCTGCGCGTGGGTCAGTGCTGCCAGGTCACTCCATTGGCATAGTCAGCTGCTGTCCTCATTGTCCTGCTGTGGCACCAAGCAACAGATATGGAAACAGCCCTTCATGGCATGTGGTTTTATTGAATACAGAAGCAGAGGAGAACCACCGCACCGGGGGAGCAGTGCACTGCATACTTTACCTATCAGCACAGCTGCCGGGTCACAAGCTGTAGTTTTATTGGCTCCAGCTGTATGAATTAGGGCATTCTTCATGAAATGTTGGAGGCCATTGTGAAGATTAGGCAATGCCACCTTGTGACCAAAGGGTCACCGGTTTGAGTCTTTGAAGTGACAGGACACTACTTAAATGCCCTTGTGCAAGGTACCTAACCCCCAACTGCTACCCAGACACTACGCGATAGGGCTGCCCACTGTGCCGGGCATAGGTGCTCACTGTGCGTGTTCACACTGCCCTCCACTGTGTGTGTTCACTAGTGTGTATGTGTGTATTACTGCACGGGTGGGTTAAATGCGGTATATCAATTCCTTTGTGTGCAAGCACAATTGACAAATGGTTCTAAATGAGGCCATGGTAGGCTGGCTTAATTTCACACACTGAAGCTGACAGTGGCGTCTGAAGGGTCACTGTCCTTATGTTACCTGCACACTGTCAGAGCTACTGTCTGCACAAGGGTCTACTTTTTATGCTCACCTAAAACTCCACCTCCCATTTAGTAAATAAGGCTTAAACTCAGGCACTTTAATATACAAGCTTTTATTTGGAGTAAAATGCTCATAAATTAGGCACAGAGCAGAACAGAGGACCCCAGAAATAACAGTGCATGGTTAGCATGCTGATGGCGTGCTAGCTCCACTGAAGCAGACTGATGAGGCTGGAATAGCGCATCACGCTGAGTGACAACAGCATGACAAAACTGTCATAGGAGAGAGAGAGAGAAGGAGCGAAAGAGAGAGAGAGAGAGAGAGAGAGAGAGAGAGAGAGAGAGAGAGTGGAACTGACAGGGGAAAGATTTAAAACACGAATGACCCAAGCATGACACAGCTGTCAGTGGCCATCCGTCACCTGCTCGACCACAAACCTGAAGACGGATTACTGTAAACGTCACATATACAGGCCAGTAAACCTGAGATGTGACTGTGTCGATGTGTCTACTGTATACATGATCAGGGCCTAGCACAACACACTCCGCATCGGTCAAGGAAAAGGAAGACTGTATTCTCAGCGAGAGGAAACACTCTTATACATTCAGATTACCTAAAACATAATCTAACACCTGTGACAAGTACAATCATTCATCAGGGCTTATATCCAATTTACAGCTATTTTAATGCAGTGTTTAATTTTAATTTTAACTTGTACCAAACAGAGAACATTTCTTTTGCTCATTGCCAAAAACTCCCTCCCTCTCTACAGCCATGGCCATTCATTTACCTGTCCAGCTTCACCCTGACTCCACCCACTCCTCCATTTCACTCCTGCACACCTGTATTTGGACTATGTCTCTGGACTAATTCTTGGACTGAATATATCCTATATTAATTAGCTGTTATGTCTGTGTTTTGTGCACTTCTGGGTTTGACTCCTGCAAAGTCTTCCTGCTTTTTAATCATGGTACCTGCTTCAACCTCCCAGTTAGAGTAGTTTACTAATGCTCACAGCAAACTCCTTCACTTCTCAGTGTTTATGTAAAACCCTGTAGTTAATGCAGCAGGTCTGCAGAGCTGTGTATGAACTTATACAGACTGACTGAGAGATAAGCAGAGCAGCGGAGACTGGAAAGAGGGAGGACTCTGACTGATGGTGGGTAAAGAGGAACGAAAAGAGCAGAATAGAGTTCAGACGAAGCTTCTGGCTCCAGTGTTGAGGAATTTGGAGATGTTGTAATGTGACGCCAGCAGTGTGCTAATGGAGATAAGACTGAGTCTCAGTCATTTAAACACTAAATGAATTATAGAGAGATCATTAATTATAAATTATCCATTCAGGCTGAGGGAGAATATGAAGAGGGGAGAGATACACTAACACTAATACACAGTAATACACACACACACACATACAACAGCACATACACATAACACACACACATATACACTAACACTAACACACAGTAATATACACACTAACACATACACACACATATACACTAACACTAATACACAGTAATACACACATACACACACTAACACACACATACACTAACACTAATACACAGTAATACACACACTAACACACACATACACTAACACTAATACACAGTAATACACACACTAACACTAACACACAGCAATACACACACACACACACACACACACACACACACACACACACTAACACTAATACACAGTAATACACAGTAATACACACATACACACACACACACACATACACTAACACTAATACACAGTAACACACACACTAACACACACACACATATATATGCTAACACACATCAATATACACACTAACACACATGCATATACACTAACACTAATACACAACAATACACACACATATATGCACTAACACTAATACACAGTAATACACACACTAACACACACACACACACACATACACTAACACTAATACACAGTAATACACACACTAACACACACACACACATACACTAACACTAATACACAGTAATACACACACTAACACACACACACGCATATACACTAACACACAGCAATATACACACTAACACACACGCATATACACTAACACTAATACACAGTAATACACACACTAACACACACACCCATATACACTAACACTAACATACAGCAATACACACACACACACACACACATACACTAACACTAATACACAGTAATACACACATACACACATCAATATACACACTAACACACATGCACTAACACTAATACACAACAATACACACACATATATGCACTAACACTAATACACCCACACGCACACAGTCAAGTGCAGCACAAACAGCAGCTAGAGTAAAGTTCTGGTAGGTTGTCACAGTTATCCGGAGTCATGCTGACTGCAGTGCATCCCACAGCTGCTGGAGGGTGCGTGAGGGAGGAACCATAGAGCCAACATGACGATCAGGGTGGGCCCACAGATGATCATTTGGGTTCAGATCTGGGGAATTAGGGGGCCATTTTAGCACTTGGAAGTCTTAGTCATGCTCTTGAAACCAGTGTCGGGCATTACTAGCCGTGTGACCTGTCGCACTGTCTTGCTGGGTCCCATTCGCCCCAGGAAAGACAATCAGCATGTCTGGGTGTGAGTAGGAAGTGCTCATTATGTGATGTAACTGTGTGTAGCTTTCATAATAATAATAATAATATTACATGATTAATATCAAAGCACTATTTAATAAATACACAATATTAACATCTCAAATGCTCCTGTTCTGCTGTGATAAACTGTATCAACATAAACTGAAAAGGGAAATGATTTGATTATATGATTATGTGGAATGAACAGCTCCAGAGCTCGCTGGGAAGCGGCCTTATTTGGCGCTCTAGGGTTTGAATGGCAGGGTTCTCACTCATTGTGATGAACTGCACTAACAGAGCAATCACACCAAGTTTCCATGCAGCCCAACTTGGGAAATGTAAACACAACCTAAAAATAATGAGCTGTGTACAACCTGCACACTGTAAACACATACAGGAACAATTCAGCTCTAATTACTCCCTGAGGTCCCTCAAGTGCGAGAAAAACGATCCTGTTACACTACCACACTCCTTTACTTTGTTTCTGTCTGCGTGTGTGTTTCCTCCTGGATCTCCTCCTATAATAGTGTGTCTCAAGGTTTAAGTGATACAAATGGATAGCGTCATCCCATTCCCTCTTCAGCCAGATGAGTCTGTGTGGGGGTAACCAGCCCATAGGGAGGTGTAGAGAAAGAGTCTCTAAGCTCTGTGTTACAGAAGCCTTAATGACACTTCCTGCCTGCTTTCACACCACATACCAACATCTACTTCAGCCACTCCTGGCCTGCCGGCCTGGCTCCTACAACGTCAGAGAAACTGCGTACTTTGCACCGTACTCTCAGAACTGTGTCTACCAAACAACACTCATCATCAAAATAACATTTGCACCCAGAAGCAACTGACCGGAGTAAAGAAGTGAAACTTGGTAGGTAGCTTTGACATTGTGAGACATGCTAATGATTCCAGTTTCACACTTGGCTGTGCATGTGACGTAAGCAAGGACAGGTCTTAACGCTGTGCCTGACCGACGCAACAGTCACGATTACGGACAGTCAGCGAGCAGCGATGACCTCCACAAGTTGTCCTAATAGTGTCAGCACCATTGGCAGATGGCTGCACCATGCAGGACTACATGCACGTCACCGTCACCAAAGACTGCAATGGTGTAGTGCCAGACTGCAATAGTGCAGTGACTCAGAATGACAGCTGGTCACCTTCAGTGACGTGTCCCACTTTTTGTGTGTGAAGGCACCGTGGTCAGAACCAAGACGATGGATTATCAACAGGACAATAGTAGGGACCTTTACAGCTCCATGCCGTGACGCCGCTACATTAGCCAAACACGGCGGCCCATACGGCCCGACGCTACATACTGTGAGAGACACTATTAAAATATTGAATTTGTGTATACTCCCTAAGATATATCTGCCAAACTATGTTACCTCCCTATCACCAATATTTGCCAAAACATGCTAAGCTCACTATTTGCCAAAACAGTTAAATACTTTGTACTAAATAGTTAAATATCTTAATAATAAAAACTGGACCTAAGGAACTGCCACATCCTGCCCTGTCCAGTTCATGTTTGTCAGTCTTATCTGGCTTTCTGTTTCTGTCTTGTCATGTCCATGCGCTCTTTGTTGTTCTGTTCCATGTGCTTCTGTTTGTTTTGGTTTTTGGCTCCGCCTTTTTCATCCCCTTGTCAATCCCCCCACCTGTCCTTGGTTTGTAACTCCGCCCCTTTCCCACGTGTCCCTTGTTGGTCTTTGTTTCACTTATACTCCCTGTAGTCCCCTGTGTTCTGGCATGGTGTTTTGTTTTCGTACTAGTCCTTTGTCTCCCTGCTGGTCGTTTGTCTCCATGTTGGTAGTTTGTCTCCCAGTCTGTTGCCTAGTCTATGTCAGTTGGTGTTTGGTATCTTGTGTTTTGGTCATTGTGGTGGTCTGTTTCCTGGTGTTTACCAGTGCCTTTGGCTTTAGTTTCATCTTGTTTGTTTTGTCATTAAAGCTTGCACTTGCATCTCGTCTCCTCGTCGTGTCCTAAGCAACAGGAACTATGTGGCAACATATTTTTACCACACTAAACTAGCCAGACTGCACTCGTTATAGTATGTGACACCAAACTATACTCACTGCATTAAACTCACTGCACTATACTCACTGCACTGTATTCACCAAATTATTCTTACTGAATTATACTTACTGCACTCACTGAACTATATTCACTCAACTTCATTCACTGAGTATTATTCATTGCACTACATATATTTACTGAAATATACTTACTACACTAGTCACTGAACTATATTTGCTGAACTATACTCACTAAACTATACTCACTGTTCATTGACTTGTACAAATACTGAATTAAGTTAAGAGAAATGTTCTTATTGAACAACACTTACAGAAATATACTCGTAGAACTACATTTGTAACATAGTAGTTGAGGCGGGATGCAAGTGCACAGTGGATTTATTTGATTCAGTCCAGGTATCAGGGGCCAAAACACAAGTGGGTATTACTAACGACATGTCCGTAAATAGAGATACTACAGAAGAAACAAAACGAGGGTAAAGAACTGAAGATGAACACAAACACTACAAAACAATGAAAACAAGAACTGAAAGGAAAACACGGCTAAGAACTAGCAAAGGGGAAAAAACAGAGACTTCACAAACAGACAGGGCAAACAAAGGGGTCTTGATACAAGTCCTAATTAGCATCAGGTGTGGGCGTGGGTGGAGCCAGGGCGGAGCAAGAAAAGCAATGTAAAACAACCAGAGGGGACGGAGTTTGGCATGAACAGGGACAGGCAGACATAGACTTACTGAACTATGTTCACTGAACCATATACACAGAATTATACTCACTGAACTACAGTATATTTCCTAAAATTATATACTGACTGAAGTCACTTAACAACGCCCAGAACTGGACTATATTCACTGAATTATACCCTTTAAAAATGCATGTAAATGACAAATTAACTTTATTTCAAATTCAGTTGTAATTTGAATCTTTTTTCTGCTTTCAGTGGATAACTGCCTGAGAAGTTTGTGACTTTATTTTCAGTTCATGTTTGTTTGGAAGAATTTTTTTTTTTTGCCTCAGGTCGTATCTTCAGCTCAGTGGGGTTCTGGTTGGGTGATTGATTTGGTCAGTAATGAATGTAACACTTTCTGACCTTTAAAAACTAGCAGGATGTTTGAAGTCAGCGTCCTGCTGCTAGGTGAGACACCAGGTTTGAGGCACTTGCTTGAATATGAGCAGTCTCTACTGCTAGTGCTTCTGCAGGCCGAATGGGTGGAGCTAAACTGCTATAGGCTAAACAGGAGGGACTGAACTGCTGTATGTTGAATGGGCAGGGTTAAACTGCTAGGTAAATGTAAATAGGTAAATGTTGTTATGGTCAGGACATCAGAAACATGGTGAATGTAAACAGGAGTTCTGTTGGGCAGGAGGAGTTCTGATATGCTCAATTATGAATGTGATGAAAGTATCTTCAGTTTACATCATCACACGTTCAGAAGAAAAAAAAAGAATTTGTTTATTTAATGGAGCTCAAAACTTTCTCTTCTCCTCTCTGCTCTGCTTTTCTCTTCTTCTTTTCTTATCTCTTCTCTTCTTCCCTCTTCTCTTCTCTCCTTTCCTCTTCTCCCCTCTTCTTTTCTCTCTTCTCATTTTCTCTTCTCTTCTCTTCTCTTCTCTTCTCTTCTCTTCTCTTCTCTTCTCTTCTCTCATTTTCTCTTTTTCTCTCTGCTCTGCTTTTCTGTTCTTCTTTTCTTATCTCTTCTCTTCTTCCCTCCTCTCTTCTCTTCTCTCCTTTCCTCTTCTCCCCGCTTCTTTTCTCTTCTCTCATTTTTTCTTCTCTTCTCCCCTCTTCTCTCCTTTCCTCTCCTTTCCTCTTCTCATCGTTTCTTTTCTCTTCTCTTCTCTTCTCTTCTGTTCTCTTCTGTTCTCTTCTCTTCTCTTCTCTTCTCTTCTCTTCTCTTCTCTTCTCTTCTCTTCTCTTCTCTTCTCTTCTCTTCTCTTCTCATGTCTTTTCCTCTTCTCCTTCTCTCCTCTGTGTATCTGTATTCAGTGACGGTCTAATCTCTCCTTGGGGTGTTGTCTCTGCTGGTCATTATTGCTAATTTAGATGTATGGATGTGTCTGTTTCTCCTGCTCGATGGCGCCCCCTGCTGTGACCCCAAACTCAGCTGGAGTCCCTCTCAGCCACACACACACACTGGTCACTTAACGCTTAGCTATTCATCACCGTGGCCAGTTACTGTCACACTGCAGCGTAATTGGAGATGCTGGATCAGCATGGGGGAGTGAGTGAGCGAGCAAGAAAAAGAGAGAGAGAGAGGGACAGAGAGGGAGAGAGAAATATAGAGAAGAGAGGGACGGAGAGTGAGTGAGTGAGAGAGACAGAGAAAGAGAGGGAGTGAGTGAGCAAAAGAGAGGGTGAGAGCGAGAGCGAGATAAAGATAGAGAAAGAGAGGGAGTGAGTGAGCGAAAGAGAGAGAGAGAGACTGAGAAAGTCTATATGTTGACCAGCTGTACGACAACCATATACAAATGTTAGGGACCATTCTGATTGGTTATACATATATATCTCATACTTAATAACCTAAACTCCTAACCATACAGAAAACATACACAAAACCAAACACCAACAGGGAAAACTCACGTTTGACTGAAAAACTCTACACACACTCTTCAGGCACCATCTTGTTGATCATAAGTGACCACAAAACTTCATCTTCATCTCAGCTAATATTCTCCCTGGGCAAACAGGAAGTCAGGAACTCACTGAACTCTACTTACTAAACTATACTTACTAAACTATATTCACTGAAGTATGTTCACTGAAGTATGTTCATTGAAGGATATTCACTGAAGTATGTTCACTGAAGTATATTCACTGAAGTATGTTCACTAAAGTATATTCACTGAAGTATGTTCACTGAAGTATGTTCACTGAAGTATGTTCACTGAAGTATATTCACTGAAGTATGTTCACTAAAGTATATTCACTGAAGTATGTTCACTGAAGTATATTCACTGAAGTATGTTCACTGAAGTATATTCACTGAAGTATGTTCACTGAAGTATGTTCACTGAAGGATATTCACTGAAGTATGTTCACTGAAGTATGTTCACTGAAGGATATTCACTGAGGTATGTTCACTAAAGTATATTCACTGAAGTATGTTCACTGAAGGATATTCACTGAAGTATGTTTACTGAAGTATATTCACTGAGGTATATTCACTAAAGTATATTCACTGAAGTATGTTCACTGAAGGATATTCACTGAAGTATGTTCACTGAAGGATATTCACTGAAGTATGTTCACTGAAGGATATTCACTGAAGTATGTTCACTGAAGGATATTCACTGAAGTATGTTCACTGAAGTATATTCACTGAAGTATGTTCACTGAAGTATATTCACTGAAGTATGTTCACTGAAGTATGTTCACTGAAGGATATTCACTGAAGTATGTTCACTGAAGTATATTCACTGAAGTATGTTCACTGAAGTATATTCACTGAAGTATGTTCACTGAAGTATGTTCACTGAAGGATATTCAGTGAAGTATGTTCACTGAAGTATGTTCACTGAAGGATATTCACTGAAGTATGTTCACTGAAGGATATTCACTGAAGTATGTTCACTGAAGTATGTTCAATGAAGTATGTTCACTGAAGTATATTCACTGAAGTATGTTCACTGAAGTATGTTCACTGAAGTATATTCACTGAAGTATATTCACTGAAGTATATTCACTGAAGTATGTTCACTGAAGTATGTTCACTGAAGTATGTTCACTGAAGTATATTCACTGAAGGATATTCACTGAAGTATGTTCACTGAAGGATATTCATTGAAGTATGTTCACTGAAGTATTTTCACTCAAGTATGTTTACTGAAGTATGTTCACTGAAGTATATTCACTGAAGTATGTTCACTGAAGTATATTCACTCAAGTATGTTTACTGAAGTATGTTCACTGAAGGATATTCACTGAAGTATGTTCACTGAAGTATATTCACTGAAGTATGTTTACTGAAGTATATTCACTGAAGTATGTTCACTGAAGTATATTCACTGAAGTATGTTCACTGAAGTATATTCACTGAGGTATATTCACTGAAGTATATTCACTGAAGTATGTTCACTGAAGTATGTTCACTGAAGTATGTTCACTGAAGGATATTCACTGAAGTATATTCACTGAAGTATGTTCACTGAAGGATATTCACTGAAGTATGTTCACTGAAGTATATTCACTGAAGTATGTTTACTGAAGTATGTTCACTGAAGGATATTCACTGAAGTATATTCACTGAAGTATATTCACTGAAGTATATTCACTGAAGTATGTTCACTGAAGTATGTTCACTGAAGTATGTTCACTGAAGTATATTCACTGAAGTATGTTCACTGAAGTATGTTCACTGAAGTATGTTCACTGAAGTATATTCACTGAAGTATGTTCACTGAAGTATGTTCACTGAAGGATATTCACTGAAGTATGTTCACTGAAGTATATTCACTGAAGTATGTTTACTGAAGTATGTTCACTGAAGTATATTTACTGAATAGTCTGGAAGTAATGTTCACTGAAGTATATTCACTGAAGTATATTCACTGAAGTATGTTCACTGAAGGATATTCACTGAAGTATGTTCACTGAAGTATGTTCACTGAAGTATATTCACTGAAGTATGTTTACTGAAGTATGTTCACTGAAGGATATTCACTGAAGTATATTCACTGAAGTATGTTCACTGAAGTATATTCACTGAGGTATATTCACTGAAGTATATCCACTAAAGTATATCGACTGAAGTATATTCATTGAAGTATGTTCACTGAATTGTTAATTACCTCACACCCCTTTTAGAACAACACTCATTAAAGAGGAATTACATTGATTTCAAATTAAACTGTGATTTTAAGCCTGTGTTCTTAGACCTCGTTTTCAGTTGTGGTTCTCAGTGGGGTTCAGGTGAGGTGACAAATTTGATAAATAATGAACCTAACACTTTCTGGTCTTGAAAAAACATTATGTTGCTTTAGCAGGATGTTTGATGCATTTGGTTGAATCTAAGCAGTCTTTACAGCTACTACTTCTACAGCCCTTTATGCCACCTGTACACCCCTTAACGCCACCTATATACACCCCTTTACCACACCTATATACACCCCTTAACGCCACCTATATACACCCCTTTACCACACCTATATACACCCCTTCATGCCACCTATATGCACCCCTTTACGACACCTATATACACCCCTTTACGTCACCTATATACACCCCTTTATGCCACCTGTATACACCCCTTTACGACACCTATATACACCCCTTTATGCCACCTATATACACCCCTTTACGTCACCTATATACACCCCTTTACAACACCTATATACACCCCTTTACGACACCTATATACACCCCTTTATGCCACCTATATACACCCCTTTACGCCACCTTTATACACCACTTTATGCCACCTATATACACCCCTTTACGACACCTATATACACCCCTTTATGCCACCTATATACACCCCTTTACGTCACCTTTATACACCACTTTACGTCACCTATATACACCCCTTTACGCCACCTATATACATACTCTATACCCCCTATGCCTCCTCACCTATATACACCCCTTTACACCACCTATATACATCCTATTATGCCTCCTATATACACCCCTTTATGCCACCTATATACACCCCTTTACGCCACCTGTATACACCCCTTTACTCCACCTATATACACCCCTTTATGCCACCTGTATACACCCCTTTACGACACCTATATACAACCCTTTACGCCACCTATATACACCTCTTTACACGACCTATATAGACCCCTTTACGCCACCTGTATACACCTCTTTACGACACCTATATACACCCCTTTACGCCACCTGTCTACACCCCTTTACAACACCTATATACACCCCTTTAAGGCACCTGTATACACCCCTTTATGCCACCTATATACACCCCTTTACGCCACCTATATACACCCCTTTACGTCACCTATATACACCCCTTTATGACACCTGTATACACCCCTTTACGCCACCTATATACACCCCTTTACGCCACCTGTATACACCTCTTTACACCACCTTTATACACCACTTTATGCCACCTATATACACCCCTTTACGACACCTATATACACCCCTTTATGCCACCTATATACACCCCTTTACGCCACCTTTATACACCACTTTATGCCACCTATATACACCCCTTTACACCACCTATATACACTCTATTATGCCTCCTAGATACACCCCTTTACACCACCTATATACATCCTATTATGCCTCCTATATACACCCCTTTATGCCACCTATATACACCCCTTTACGCCACCTGTATACACCCCTTTACTCCACCTATATACACCCCTTTACGCCACCTGTATACACCTCTTTACGACACCTATATACACCCCTTTATGCCACCTATATACACCTCTTTACGACACCTATATACACCCCTTTACGCCACCTGTATACACCCCTTTACAACACCTATATACACCCCTTTACGCCACCTGTATACACCTCTTTACGCCACCTGTATACACCCCTTTATGCCACCTATATACACCCCTTTACGCCACCTATATACACCCCTTTACGTCACCTATATACACCCCTTTATGACACCTGTATACACCCCTTTACGCCACCTATATACACCCCTTTACGCCACCTGTATACACCTCTTTACACCACCTATATACACCCCTTTACGCCACCTGTATAAACCCCTTCACAACACCTAAATACACCCATTTACACCATCCATATAGAAACCTTTATGCCACCTATATACACCTCTTTACACCACCTATGTTCACCCCTTTACACCACCTATATACACCCTATTATGCCTCCTATATACACCCCTTTACACCACCTATATACATCCTATTATGCCTCCTATATACACCAATGTATGCCACCTATATACACCCCTTTACGTCACCTGTATACACCCCTTTACACCACCTATATACACCCTATTATGCCTCCTATATACACCCCTTTACACCACCTATATACACCCTATTATGCCTCCTATATACACCAATGTATGCCACCTATATACACCCCTTTACACCACCTATATGCACCCCACTCTTTCAGGAAAAAGGAAGACAAAAATGAAGAGAGAGTGAAAGAACACAGGGAAAAAGAAAGGTTAGAAAGAAATGGAGGAAGATGTAACACAGACAGAGTTGTAAACACATTTAAACACAGAGATTTAATGGTCTGAGCTCCTAAAGAGCAGAATCTGGTCCAAGTCGAGAACAGAGCACACTCTTTAGACCCGACCGCAGCAGAGTTCTTTAAGACGAAAGTTTGTTCTCTGGTTTATGAAAGCATTATGGCTCTGGAGCTCCGTAATAGGCTTTCATGACAGCCTATTTTTAAGCTCTCAGCAGCTAATTTCCCATAAATGGTGCAATTAAAGGCTGTTTTGACTGCGGCGGGTGTGAGGAGACACGCAAAATAGGATCAAAAGCGCGTTAAAGAATCTGGCCGCGTCTCGGGAGGTTAATATTTCATTTTCGGCCTCATTTACGTCTCATCAGGAAGGCGACAGAGACTCTGACCGCCCGTCAGCTCGCCCCGCGCAGCAGAAGAAATTTCATTTGTTGTCTATTTGTCTGGAAAATGATAGCACGAACGCTGAAATCAAGCATCCGCACGGCGTGTGGTGAAGGGTGACGGAAACAGTCAACCACCAATCACAGGATCTGTTCTTACGCTCGTTTGGCTAATTCGCCTCAGATGAACAGCAGCCTGGAGGATATGTATGTTTTGCAGCATTTGCAGACTAAATACATTATTATGCATCAAGGACGGTACTGTCACTGGTCTGAGAACGCCAGCAGCTTCTCTGTTTGATGTTTGTGTCTCCTTTTCTCAGTGAGGGAGCTTCTTGAACAGCTACACCTCCTTTCAGAACTCCATAGTGTTGAGGTGTCTTCTCACAGTGGAAGAAGGACGGGCAGAAACATCTGTGGATGTTCTCAGATCTGAACCAAGAGCTTGATGTTCTCCTGTCTCTCAGAGACAAAAGAGCTGTTTATCTGATGGGGACCATGTTGGTGGTTCTACCAGGTCTTCCAGGTGGTTTTTAGGAGTCCTGCTTTCTGTTTTTAACAGTTACTAAA
>JAMWET010006298.1:305000-362500 GCA_024036415.1 Prochilodus magdalenae
AGCATGACTGGTTTGGTGGTGGGTCAGTGATGGTCTAGTGAGGCATATCCCTGGAAGGACGCACAGACCTCTGCAGGCTCGACAACGGCACCCTGACTGCTATTAGGCATCGGGATGAAATCCTCTGACCCGTTGTCAGACCCTGCGCTGGTGCAGTGGGTCCTGGGTTCCTCCTGGTGCACAACAATGCCCGGCCTCATGTGGCGAGAGTATGCAGGCAGTTCTTGGAGAATGAAGGAATTGATACCATTGACTGGCCCACTGGCTCACCTGACCTAAATCCAATAGAACACCTCTGGGACATTATGTTTCAGTCCATCCGACGCCACCAGGTTGCACTTCAGACTGTCCAGGAGCTCAGTGATGCCCTGGTCCAGATCTGGGAGGAGATCCCTCAGGACACCATCCGTCGTTTCATTAGGAGCATGTGGAGGCCATACAAACCAGACGTGTGGACTCGAGTCACATGACTTGGACTCGAGTCCAACTCGAGTCACTAAACTGATGACTTGTGACTTGACTCGACAACATTACTAAAGACTTGCGACTTGACTTAGACTTTACCTTTACTGACTTGGACTTGGAATCGGACTTGAGCTTTAAGACTCGAAAAGACTTGACAACCCTACTTTAACATAATGAATAAGTAAAACTGAATCACGTAACTGGATCAATTTATATTAATTGGCGCTGTAACGCTAGGGAGCTGAGCCGCTCAGCCCAGATGATCCGTAACCTAGCAACAAGTAAAGCCGTAACCGTACAGCCAATCACGGGAAGCTTTGAGGGGGGCGCCAGTGTTGAATTTGTGCGGAGAAGACGAGATCACAGATGGAGGTGCAACCACTTCAAACTCGACATTTGAGGCTGCACAAAGAACAGTAAGTCTGTGCTGTGTATATTTCGTGTATAGCAGTTAGCAGTTAGCAAGCTAGCAAACGCAGCGACATAATAATAAACAACAGCGAATGTAAACAAAGCTGTTGTCCTCTGTTTGTCCCTCTCTCACACCGTTCACTGTGAGAGATTTTACTGAAAATTAAAGTGTTTAGGAACCACAGCATCTCAGCCACGACGTGGTGAATTAGCATAGAGCAGAAAAGTGTCAAACACAGCACAGTCAAACACAGCAGTTCACACAATATATATATATATATATATATATATATAATAATATATATATATATATATATATATATATATATATATATATATATATATATATATATATATATAATGGGTTTAGAATGTGATGTCATTAAAAATTCCTGTAGGTGGAATGTGTTCTACTACTTCGTTATAGTGTGGTGTTCCTCCACCTTGGCCTTCGAGGCCCACTGCCCTGCACATTTTACTGTTTTTTTCTGCTTCACCTATTTTAACTCAGTAATGGGCTGGCTATGAGGTGATTAGTTGGATCAGATGTGTTGGTAGAAGGGAAAACAATAAAAAGTGTAGGGCAGTGGGCCTCCAGGGCCAGGGTTGAGAAACAATGATGTAGTGTACTTTGTTAGCCTGTTTACAGAAATTTATAGCATACTGAAACAGCTCATATGATATCATGAATCATATGATATTCTTGTCCTTTCCTAATTTTTTTAAATCCATAAACCTTGACTTTTTGTTGCTGTAAACTGTGGTATAATGTCACATTCATTTTTCCATACTGCGTTTAGTACATATCTATTAGAGATTACAGTAAGTACTTTGTTTACTGCACAGTACTTTGCAGGTTATTTAATCCTCAAATTATTTAATTAACGATTTGCACTACTTGTTCCTGTTAAGTTAAATAGCACTTTGTTGTTTGAACTGTTTGAGATGATGCAAGTTGTTTTTGTTATACTAAATACAAACTTTAAAAACATTTATGATTAATGTACTATGATTAATATACTACGAATCAGCTGCATCAGTTATGTGAAATATTGAAATGACATCTTGTGACTTGACTAGGACTCGAAGTTTAAGACTTGGGACTTGACTTGAGACTTGCTTGTATTGACTTGGGACTTGACTCGAGACTTGCTTGTATTGACTTGGGACTTGACTCGAGACTTGCTTGCATTGACTTGGGACTTGACTCGTGACTTGATTGTTAAGACTTGAGACTTACTTGTTACTTGCAACTTAGTGACTTGTTCCCATGTCTGATACAAACTACTGTTGGCTATACAAACTGCTGCATCATTTACTCGCTTTGATTTTCAGGGTGTCTTTGAATTCAACCCTCTGTGGGGTGATCATTTTCATTTCCATCAAACGATGTGGCATCCTTTCCTTCCTAACACATTACCCCAGCTATATGAGGAAAGATATTCTGCATGATTTTTTTCCCATTGAGATCTGATGTGTTTTCAAAGTGTTCTCTTTATTTTTTTGAGCAGTGTATATATATAAACCTGTTTATAATATATATGTATATATAGTGTATAGTGTGTGTGTGTGTCCAGATGGATGTGAGTGATTATACACAGGTAATAAAATCACAGTACATGTAACTAGCAGGGTGTAAATATTAATAATTTCTCTGAATATCTCGGAGGGAATACTGGCTTTTAAATGAGCAGCATAAAGACCATCAGGAAGCATCTGCTCTCACTGTGCAGCCGATTATAAATAAACCTCCATATTCCAGACATGCAATTAGCAGGAAAGAAATGAAATGAATGTGGAGGAACGCTAACGCTTCCAGCTGTCACAGAGTCTCTGCAGAGCAGCGCTGAGAGTGGCAGAGTGGATCTGTAGAGACTGGCTGCCCTCTGGTGGACAGAGTTACTAGCTGCAGGCAGTGTGTAAATTGTTTCTTGTTTAGATTTCATGAAGTCTATGAAATGTGGAGCAGTAACTGTAGAGAGAGTCAAAAGCTCCAGGCTTACCAGAGACTTCACCTGGACCTTCAACACCACCTGCCTAGCCCAGCACAGACTTCCTGCAAAGGAATGGTAGACAGGGTCCTGACCAGCTGTCTGTGGTGTGTGGACAACCCGTCCCACCAATGTCATTGACTCTGCATCCTCGTGCCATCTGGCATCCAGTCAGTCATCAACAGACTCCACAACAGCTTCCCTCCAACATCCACCTGGACTAATCTAGACCTTCTCCATCATTCACCCGGACTAATCTAGACCCACTCCATCATCCACCTGGACTAATCTAGACTCTCTCCATCATCCACCTGGACTAATGTAGACCCTTTCCAACATCCACCTGGACTAATCTAGACCTTCTCCATCATTCACCCGGACTAATCTAGACCCACTCCATCATCCACCTGGACTAATCTAGACCTTCTCCATCATTCACCCGGACTAATCTAGACCCACTCCATCATCCACCTGGACTAATCTAGACCTTCTCCATCATTCACCCGGACTAACCTAGACCCACTCCATCATCCACCTGGACTAATCTAGACTCTCTCCATCGTCCACCTGGACTAATCTAGACCCTTTCCAACATCCACCCGGACTAATCTTGACCCACTCCATCATCCACCTGGAGTAATCTAGACCATTTCCAACATCCACCTGGACTTATCTAGACCCTTTCCAACATCCACCCGGACTAATCTAGACCCTTTTCAACATCCACCCAGACTAACCTAGACCTACTCCATTACCACCTGGGCCAATATAGACCCTCTTCAATTTACACCTGGAGTAATCTAGACCATTTCCAACATCCACCTGGACTTATCTAGACCCTTTCCAACATCCACCCGGACTAATCTAGACCCACTCCATTACCACCTGGGCCAATATAGACCCTTCTCAATTTACACCTGGAGTAATCTAGACCATTTCCAACATCCACCTGGACTTATCTAGACCCTTTTCAACATCCACCCAGACTAACCTAGACCCACTCCATTACCACCTGGGCCAATATAGACCCTCTTCAATTTACACCTGGAGTAATCTAGACCCTTTCCAACATCCACCCGGACTAATCTAGACCCACTCCATCATCCACCTGGACTAATCTAGACCCACTCTATCATCCACCTGGAGTAATCTAGACCCTTTCCAACATCCACCTGGACTTATCTAGACCCTTTCCAACATCCACCCGGACTAATCTAGACCCACTCCATTACCACCTGGGCCAATATAGACCCTCTTCAATTTACACCTGGACTAATCTACACCTACTCCATCATCCACCTGGACTAATCTAGACTCTCTCCATCGTCCACTTGAACTATTCTAGACCCTTTGCAACATACACCTGGACTAATGTAGACCCACGCCATCATCCACCTGGACTAATATAGACCCTCTCCAGTTTACACCTGGACTAATCTAGACCCTTTCCAACATCCACCTGGACTAATCTAGACCCTCTTCAATTTACACCTGGACTAATCTAGACTCTCTCCATCGTCCACTTGAACTATTCTAGACCCTTTCCAACATACACCCGGACTAATGTAGACCCACGCCAACATCCACCTGGACTAATATAGACCCTCTCCAATTTACACCTGGAGTAATATAGACCCTTTCCAACATCCACCTGGACTAATCTAGACCCTTTCCAACATCCACCCGGACTAATCTAGACCCTCTCCAATTTACACCTGGAATAATCTAGAACTAGTGTTTTCCTGCTGTTCTACTGTTGTCCTGCTGTTCATTCTTATTCTCCTCTGCTCTACAATTTGTTAATTCTACTAACATGCATCATCAGAAACATCATATGACCTTACTTGACCTTCCCATTGGTATGGACTGAGTTGTAGTCCTATCCAGTGTTCACTGACTGGTGTGTTTATTGTCGCGTGTATTTGTTGTAGAGTCTGTGCTCTGTTGCGTATCTGTACTCTCTGTCGTCCTGTGCAATCCGTGTTCTGAGTCTGTGTTGAGTAATGATGATAAACAACCTGACCTCACCAGACCCACAGGATGACCTGACCAAACCCACAGCACCAGAAGGTGTAAAGGAAGTTCTCAGCGGCGTGTGCAGTGGTGGAGTACCGTCAACAGAGTCATTTCCTCTGAAGATAAACCATGCTTAGCAGCATGTTCACTGAGTGGAAACTTCAGTGCATGGTATGACTGCATCCGGAAGTTCAGTCACACCTGCAGTTGTTATATGTGTATATATATAGTTCCGAAAATGCAGCTAACCATCGTATTTAAATGGAGAGGAGTGCAAGACAAACTGAATTTGAGTCAACTTTACCTAATCTATCTGTATGTTTAACATTTGGTGCAGTAGTCTGAGGCTGTGCAATTAACAGGAACATCTGCCTGTTTGACAGTGTTGAGTAATTTCCTGCCAGTTGTTTTGAAACAGAGTCTAATGAGGTATTCTGAGTCCAGCAGTAGCAATCAAATGTGCTGACTCTGAGCTGGGTGTTCCTTATGGTGAAATTGGTGGTTGGTGGCCTTTATGCTGTGGTTGTTAAAACTCTTGTGATGGTTGATGGAACGGTACAGCAACCTGCAGCATAGGAAAACACAACGCACATCAAAGTCCTTTTGATGTGGTTGTTTTTGTTGTTGCATCTGCATATTCGGTTTATGTAGTGTATTTCAGGTAACTAGTGAGCTCAGTAACTACGCATAGTTGGATAACACTGGCACATTCATCTTTGGGGGAATTGTTGTGTTTCCTCCCTGATATTTTTTGTTTATTTGGCACTAAGATAAAGACATGACTCCTTCAGCCTTAACCCTTTGAACACGGCAGGCCGATTTAGGGGCCTGCCGGGGAGGTATATATACCCGAAAGGCCGCTATAGCGGCCCACCTAGAGGGGTTGGACAATGAAACTGAAACACCTGGTTTTAGACCACAATCATTTATTAGTATGGTGTAGGGCCTCCTTTTGCGGCCAGTACAGCATCAGTTCGTCTTGGGAATGACATATACAAGTCCTGCACAGTGGTCAGAGGGATTTTAAGCCATTCTTCTTGCAGGATAGTGGCCAGGTCACTACGTGATGCTGGTGGAGGTTCGTCCTTCTTGGTGGTATGCTGACATTACCCTGGATACCGTGGCTCTTGATACATCACAAAGACTTGCTGTCTTGGTCACAGATGCGCCAGCAAGACGTGCACCAACAATTTTTCCTCTTTTGAACTCTGGTATGTCACCCATAATGTTGTGTGCGTTGCAGTAGTTTGAGCAGAACTGTGCTCTTACCTGCTAACTGAACCTTCACACTCTTACTGGTGCAATGTGCAATTAATGAAGACTGGCCACCAGGCTGGTCCAATTCAATTCAATTCAATTCAATTCAATTCAATTCAATTCAATTCAATTCAACTTTATTATCATTATACCAATACAGGGTTGTACAGTATAACGAAACACGGTCATAGATGTCCTGTATGGGTGGGAGGGTAGATGCAGTGATGTGCTGTGCAGTCTTTACCACCCTCTGCAGGGCCTTGCGCTCAGCAGAGGTGGCACTACCATACCACACAGTGATGCAGCTTGTCAGGATGCTCTCCACGGTGGATCTGTAGAAGTTGCAGAGGAGCTGCTGTGGCAGGTAGACTCTCCTCAGCCTTCGTAGAAAGTGGAGGCGTTGTTGGGCCTTTCTGACAAGGTGTGAAGTGTTGGTTGTCCAAGTAAGATCCTCGGCTAAGTGAACACCGAGGAACTTAAAGCTGCTCACTCTTTCCACCAACGTGCCTCCAATGTTCAGTGGTGTGTGCGTTCTTCCCCCCTTCCTGAAGTCAATGATCAGCTCTTTGGTTTTGCTGACGTTAAGGGAGAGGTTGTTGGCGGCACACCACTCTGTGAGGAGCTCACTCTGTGAGACCTCCCACACTAAAATGACAGGTGTTTCAGTTTCATTGTCCAACCTCTGTATCTACCGTCAATACCCAACGGGCCACAATACCAGCCATTGCTATAATATTGGTCACACTGCGCATGGCACTCATGAGGCTGGAATTTGCTGGTCTAAAAATAGCACTGCGTGGGTATGGTGTGGTGTGCGTATAATGCTTACATCATACAGAACTGTTACAAACCACTCAACGACCCTGGCAAGCGGGTTCATACTTTCTGGATGTTTGTTGACAAGCTGTGTCATGACTTGATTGGGACATACTGCCGAGTGCTGGAGCCCATTTCACGTCGCAAAACAGGAGGAGATGAAGCCCCGCTGCAAAATGAACCCAACATCCCACTGCCCTTGCCTAAATGACCGGAAGGTGCATCTCGGAACAACAGATACGTTGTTTGTGCCGAAAAGTACAAGCAAGCCAAGAGAGCAAATCCAGAAGCGAAGGACAAGGACCTGCCATAGCGTGATAAAACGGTGTACTGGTGTAAATCGTGCGGAGTGTTTCTGTGCATTGCCTCTGGTAATGACAACTGTTTTGAAGCGTATCATTCAAAGGTTCAGTTCTGGTGTTAGGTCAATAGGCCTAAAATGAAACTGCGGCGCTGAATAGAATTTTGAATGCATTTTGTATACAAACTTTTTATTTTGAAAATTTTCGAAAATTGCTGTGGAGGCCAGGGTTATAATGCCGAAACACTGGGGAGGTCAGTGTTCAAAGGGTTAAGATTTAATGAGGTAACTTAAGGTATTAGTCTTAAGGCTTGTTGGAGTTGTGGATTAATTATGATTATGGATTAATACGTGGGGCCCCAGACCAACAGAACAAAATAGTCAAATGAGGACTTGAGTTACAGTACCTAAGTCTGGTCTTGGCCTCAGTCTCGCCGTGGGGCTGACAGGCAGAGTACACTGCCTTTGTCTGAAGTAACTGGAAGCTGAAGCTAAATTGGGCTAGTAACATTAGCTGATCTATCAGACCATTAGCATTAGCCTGTGTATCTAAAATACTGACTGCCTTTCAGATCTACTGTGTCTTTTTGTGTGTCAGTATGGCTTTTATTTTACACCTGTGCTCTGACATATGGTAAAATGTCTATACCTGCATTGATTTGAATTAGCACTGAGCGATACAACATATCTGTTACCTTAGGCCTGGCCTGCAGCATCAGTCAGCAGCATTTCCTGGGATTTGTGGGAGGAGACCAGGCGTTTGCATGTGTCATCTCGCCTTCTGATGAGAAATAGTTCAAAATGGGATCAGACAGAAGATCGTAGGCAAAGACCCATTGTTGGCGATCAGAAATTGGGCCGTCCTTGGGCTGGCCTTAAAAGCTGATTAGATCCACTTCCATGTGGGAGGTACAGTATATTCCAAACCCATCATTCCCACGAGTCTTGTCCTGTAATATTCTCATTCCCAAGTTGTTTTTGTGAAACACTGATGTTTATGTGCCTTCCTAGGAAGTCCTGTGTTTAACTGCTGGTTTGTGATGTGCAGTGGGCCAGAGAGAGAGGAGGGACATTTGAGGAAAAGGGATCCTCTTTTGTGGTCCATGAGGTTGTTTTGTGCCTTGTGAGTGGTTGGGCTAATCTTTCCCTGACTCTGGAATGCTTTTAGATGAAGTCTGTCTTAAAATCTCCTTTCCCTCAGGAGTGCATCCCTGACAGTATATCCCTTGGGGTCTAAAACCACAGCAGAGCCAGAAATCTTAGGGTCTGGGTCTGTTTATACTGACATGGTGGGAACACCACAGGCAGCTCTCTTGGTCTTAAAGACTGATGAATATTAGTCATGGACAAAACTGTGGCTTTGCCAGAACCTACAGGTTTAATATTCAGAATGTCCCATTAATTATTAATAGTAATAGGAGTATAAGTGGTTCAGCATGTACTACAGATTATTCAGTACCTGCTATTAATTATCTAGTATATAAGCTCACTGGACAAAAATGTGTGAATGAATGGATCCATAGTTTGGGAAGAGATGGTACAGTGCAGGAAATGTCTTGTTCCATGTGTGGAAAATGGCTCCAATGCAGATGTTATTGATTGACTAAATGGAGTGACTGCATTTGGGCGTGTCAAAGATCATAGTGTGAAGGAAGTAGCTGAATCTGCAGGTGTTTGGAAGCGTACGGTTATATGGGCCTACCAGCAGTGGCTAAAATCCCAGTATATAGGGAATTCACCTCGGAATTGTGTCAGGGAAGGCATCCACCAAATCTGGACCAACTGACCAATACTCGTCCAGCACATTGTGCTTGTGTAGGTATTCCATGGTATTAGGTAGGTTTCAGTCATTTACTGGACTCATTTACTGTCCGAGTCTACTGTTAACCATAACTAGCAGGTTGGCTTCCTTAACCCGGCAAACAGACAGTGAAGAAATCCTTGTGGAAACTGTTGGGACTGTAGGAGGCAACTGTTGTGTGGCAATATGCAGACATTTGTTTTAGTCTGGGGATTAGAGTTAGCATTACCATTAGCTAACATGCTTGATAATTTGCTTGTTATGTATTTTAATGGAGGTTCTGGCAAAATGCAATGCAAAATATGTTAGCCTTAGCTAACCATTAGCTAGCTATCTTTATTTATGTTTTCCCCAGCACTTGGTGGCTCTCTTAACTAGGTAGCCAGCTACACAAAGTTCTGAATAGAATCTCCCTAAATGATTTATTATGTACTATGGAGCTAATATGTAGGTTCTGAGAGTAAAGAAATGAAGTTGTAGCCCTTTATACAGAGTTCAGGGGTTTAAAGATGAAAAAGGTTGAAATGAATCAGAGCCACATTAACACATGTTGTTTGACTGAGATTTAGTCACTGAGTTTTCCGTTATTTCGTAATTCCTTTGTTCCTCCTACTCTGAGTCATGATGAAAGCGTTTTCCTGCAGGGTGTGATGATGTGTCACCACTAGGGGAGCCCTACAGCCTCACGAAGGATCAGTGCAGAAGTACAGAAATAGAGGAAGGAAGCAGATTTCTGCTGTTGCCTTTTACAGACTGAAAGATTGATGATCAAAAAATGATTTGTTTTGTTCTGTGGATGATTATTGATCTTCTATCAGTAAGTAGAGGAGAAGAGAGAGGAGTGAAGCTGTTTATTACCATAGATATACATCACTGCAGCACTGCAAGCCTCACTCCTGATAGTCTACAACTTTCTACAATCCATTAATACAGACTGTCCAGAATGAAGTTGTTCTAATAAAATCAACATCCAGAATGAAGTTCTAATATAATTTATAGAAATAATACCATTAAGGTATTAAAGGGCTACTAAAATCATCATCCTGAAAGAAGGTTCAGTAAAATGACATTCAGAATAAAGTTCTATTTAAATTAATATTCAAAATTGATATTCCCAAAATATCGGAAATATTGGTTCGGCAAAATATAGAAACCATTTTTACACTGAAATTTTTTTAGAATTAAATAATTAAATAAGAAAATGTTACCGAGGGCTACAGGTAAAAATATTTAAATAATTTTTGGATTTTGGATATGTACTGTACGCAGCATAATGTCTCAATAGCTAAAACTAATTGATTAATAAATATATGTTCAAAGCAGATTCAAACAATAATAGAACTATAAAAAATAGAACAATAAATAGAACTCCAGCAGTAACTAAATCCAAACTGCACAGGCAGACATCCTGTACACACATAAACCACCCACTTAAACCACATAAACCCTAACCGGGAATGCAACTCACGCGTCTTCTCAGAATTCAGTTCATTTGTGCTCTAAACCCCCAAAAAAACATGCATCCATTTACATTTGAAATAAATACAAAAGTAAAATCATACACAAATACAGACAATCCTAGATCATGTTCATTTTCATAACAGCAGCACACAGTGGAGTGCTGTGGGTGAAGTTAACACAGTGTACGGGGGAGGAACTGTGTGAGAAAGCAACAGTGTCAGAAGTGTGGTTTAGGACTGTGCAGTCATTCTGCAGCAAAGCACACAGGAAATGACCGAGATCAGCGGCAGAACGCATCAGGCTTCGGGAACAGGTGACTAAACATCTGCTGCACGAAACACACACACACACTGTTACGTTTGAAACATGACGTCCACTTGGCGTGTGCAACTTCTCTATACAGCGTGTGCCCTTGGTGACCGCCCTCATCCTGGAGATCTTCCTTCCTGTACGTTCTTCCAGCCTCACTTCAACTCACCTCCTTCAGAGACAAGAGAAGGTCTGAAGGCAGTAATTAGATCAGGTGAGGTGGATCGGGGTTGGAGCTGAGGTCTGCAGAGGGCTGGTGACATTAGCAGAGGCCTTTGCTTAAATACTTGAAATTTGTTTCTAAGATGAATGTGAACAGTCAAGGTGATTTCTATAATTCAATATCTGCATTTTAAATCAGTTTATTTTGGACTGGGAGCCTCAATTTATAATATATATGCTATCTGCAAAGATCCTAGCAGCATGTAATACCTCAACAAGCACCGATAACATTTATATATTATGACAAGCCAAACAGGAAATGTTCCATTAACTTGCATTATAGAAAGAACTTTGATATACACTATGATTCAATCCCCCATCCACATAATTGAATTCAGGTGTTCCAATAGGCCCCTTTCACAAAAAAGCGGAAATACGTCAACGCTGGGTAGTACAAGTTCCTGTACTCCCGGCTGACCATGAAATATTTCACTTTATCGCTGTTGAGACTGAAATTTGAGGATGTTTCCAGGATTGTTGGAAAATATTCCTCAACGAAGGACTCTAAGATGAACAAAGGCTACAAATTCTTTGTTGAAGAGATCCTTCACAGCTATCTAGTAAGGAAGCTAGCTAGTAAGGAAACGCCAGCTAACGTTAGCTTTGTTTACATCTATGCTAGCTAGCTAACTAGCATTTAATGTATATACATCATATACTAGCGTTTAATGTTAAATATTTCTAGTTTAAGCAAATAGTAAATATTATGAATGATACTGACTGCTTCAGTTAACGTGATCTACGAGGCTGAAGTTAGCTCCTTATTCGCAGCGCTAGGTTAGCTAACAAACCAAGTCAGTAATGTCAGCTAACGTAAGCTTTGTTTACGTCTATGCCTGCTAACACGCTAGCACAACAAGTTAATCTTCGTCACAGTAATGATAGGCTGTTATTGTTGTAAACAAGTGTTATTGTTTATTCAGTGTATTGTTTATTAAGTGTTATTGTTTATTCAGTGTCCAATACAGTCGACAACAAGGTGATAGTCAGAGCTAGATGCTACCGATCGATGAGGAAGAACGAGGAGCCACACAAACTTGGTTATACATGGTCTGCCAGTTGGCTTGTACTCCCGTCTACTCCCCGGCGAGAGCTTGCTCTTTCAAACGCTGACAGCTTATGAGGGGGAACGTGAAAATTGTTCCACCAGCCGCGAGCTTCCCTCTATGTAGTCCGCAGCAGTGAAGTGCCGGCTGCACACAAAGATACTCCTGCGCCGAATCACAAAGTTTACCCCTTCATCTCTTCTTATCGCACGCATTTGCTCGCCGTCAGCCGGAAAGCCATGGAAACTGAGATACGGCTGTTTTGAGTTTGAACACCTTGGTACACTGCAAAATCTCTTGTTCTTGAACTCTGCCATCACTGTTTACTGTTTAGCGGAACTAGCGTTACCCATCCGTGCGTGTTTCCGGAAAAAAGAATGCGGAAGTGTGAAAAGGGCCTATCACTTCCATGGCCACAGGTGTAGAAAACCAGGCACTTAGACATGCAGACTGCTTCTACATGCATTAGTGTCAGGACAAAAGACACCGGGTCGACGCTTGGAGATATATAAGCCAAGGAGGCCTTAATTAAGTTCAGCGGTTTACAAAAACTCTGGTGATGGCGAGCAGAGGGGATTGGACGTGGGTGTGGCATCATTGAGCGTTGCCCTCTGGGAAGCTGAGTACGGAGAGACACGGGAGCAGGGAAGACCCGGAAGCGTGACAATTAGTGAGAGAATGGGTCGCTTTCAGAAGCTCAGTGAATTCAAGCATAGGATGCTACCTGTACAACAAGTCCAGTCATGAAATTTCCTCACTGCTCCCTACCACAGTCAACTATCAGTGGGATTATAACAAAATGAAAGTAATTGGGAATGACAGCAACTCAGCCACAAAGGGGTAGACCACATAGAATGCCATAGAGCAAGAGATTCTTCACAACCTCATGCTCCCAACTTTGTGGGGACAGCCCCTTCCTGTTTTAACATGTCTGCACACCAGTGCACAAAGCAAGGTCCGTAAAGACATGAATGAGCAAGTCTGGTGTGGAAGAACTGGACTGGCCTGCACAGAGTTTTGGCCTCAACGTGATAGAACATCTTTGGGATGAATTGTGACTGTGAGCCAGGCCTTCTCGTCTAACATCAGTGTCTGATTCCACAAATGCACTTCTGGAAGAATGGTCAGAAATTCCCATAAACACATTCCTAAAGCTTGTGGAAAGCCTTCCCAGAAGAGTTCAAGCTCTTATAGAGGGTGGACCGACATCGGATTAAACCCTATGGATTAAGAACGGGATGTCGTTTAATATTAAATGCATGTAAAGGCAGACGAGCAGATACTTTGGGCAGTATAGAAAGAACTCAGCGGTTTGTTGCAGCAATTCTCCATGACAAATGTTTTATAGCCACTATTTCAAATGCGTGTAGTAACACTTCTCATAACACACAGCCTTCATTTGAGCATGTAGAGGACGAAGTTCAGTCACTCTTCAATCGAAAGCCACAAGTCACAGGGCCAACCCGTAGCGTTAATCAAACCAACAGTGATTTCAGACTGCACACGAGTGGTACGTCCTATTCACTGCCATTGCCTGCCCGGTCATATAATTGAAAGTGTCTGCCAGGGGTTACCATCAGAAGGTAAGTCAGACATTATCTTATGCTCCTGCGTTGAGACATATGGCTGTCTTGCTTCCTAGTAATTGCTTGCTACTACTAGCTTTTGGTTGGAGCTCAATGACAAATGAAATTCTGCGTAGCTATATTAGATTACACGTCTACAGTTAGATACTCATGTAGAGTATGTGTAGTGAATAACATATATGCTTCTCATAGGCAAAACACACTAGTTCTAATAACATTAGTGACTTTATTCATGTAGAAATAACAATCAACACGTCAACATAAAAGTCCAGTAATGCTGGCTGGTAACCCTTGCCAGGCGCCTCAAATTGCACTGCAGGCGTTTACGATAGTGTCTAACTATGCGACCTAGTGTTCTTTCACCTATTGTATATATATATATATATATATATATATATATATATATATATAGATATATATACACTGTAATATATCTCTATCAGAATATATGATGTCCATTATATATATAGACACTCTCTGTATCAGAATTTATATATATAGGTCTGGTCTTGACTATACTATACTGCTGCAGTTTGTAATTCCACACAGCAGGTATTATTTGTTTGGGTGGTTGTTTATTCCCAACACTGGTGGTGGCGTTTTAGTGTATTGTGTGGTAAACACTGTGTCCACTCTCTGTCCACTCTATTAGACACTCCTACCTTGCTGGTCCACTTTGTAGATGTACAGTCAGAGAGGATAGCTCATCTGCTGCTGCACAGTGCAGTGTTGGTCATCCTCTTGTCCTTTATCAGTGGTCAAAGGACACCACCCCACAGGACGCTGCCCACAGGACGCCACCCACAGGACGTTGCTTCTGGATGGTTTTGGTTGGTGGATGATCCTTAATCCAGTAGTGACACTGAGCTGTCCAGCAGCACTGCTCTGTCTGGTCCAACACACCACCAACACGTGTCACTGCAGTGCTGGGAATGATCCACCACCCACATGATACCTGCTCTGCTCCCTTAGTCATGATTTTATATGAAGATATTCATCTTCTACAACACAGTAACTTTACAGGAGAAACACAAAATAAGTTATCTCCAGTGGAAGTTATTGTAGAAAAGAACTTTATTGGTCTGTTCAGTAAAACATTTTGACACAGTGCAAACGACAGGAGGCATTATCCAAAAATAAAAAGATATATATGTACAGGGGTTGGACAATGAAACTAAAACACCTGATTTTAGACCTCAATCATTTATTAGTATGGTGTAGGGCCTCCTTTTGCGGCCAATACAGCATGATTTGGGCAGCCGTGGTTTTATGTTTTTTGGATACAATCTGGGTTAGCACCCGAACATCCCTTTCAGACAGCTTCCTCTTGCGTCCACAGTTAATCCTGTTGGATGTGGTTCGTCCTTCTTGGTGGTATGCTGACATTACCCTGGATACCGTGGCTCTTGATACATCACAAAGACTTGCTGTCTTGGTCACAGATGCGCCAGCAAGACGTGCACCAACAGTTTGTCCTCTTTTGAACTCCACCAGCAAAACTTTTGAGCAGAACTGTGCTCTTACCTGCTAACTGAACCTTCACACTCTGCTCTTACTGGTGCAATGTGCAGTTAATGAAGATTGGCCACCAGGCTGGTCCAATTTAGCCATTTAGCCTCCCACACTAAAATGACAGGTGTTTCAGTTTCATTTTCCAACCCCTGTATATGCTTCTGTTCTCTTTTCTATACTAAAAATAAATAAGTGTAAAACACACTCTCTCTCTCTTTATCTCTCTCTCTCTTTCACACACACACACACGTATAATATTTATAGAATTTCTTTGTGGGATGGTGTCATATCAGCGATGCCCAAAGAAAAAGAAGTAGCACCAAGAACACATCGAAACTTCAGATACTTTCTTTACACAGCCCCTATATATCCTTCAAATGGTGGGCTGTTTAATACTGTTTTACTGGGTGTAACTGTTATTTCACAGTTGTGGTTCTATCTTCTATGTCTATGTTTTTCTGAAATATGAAGTGTAGAAAGAATGCTTGGTGAGCCGGCGTGTCTAAACTCCAACAGCTAATTCAGCTCACACAGGGTTTTATCTACGCACTCAGGTGTTCCACAGCTGGAACAGTTCTTCCCCCTCCAGCATTTTACCAAAAAGCAGTTTTACCACTTAATGAAGCTTTTTAGAAAGTATACCATGTGCCTCACCCTGCAGTGGATGGGCCCCGAAGCCCCACCGTCTGTTCTATCTGAACTTCCTGCATTTTGAGGAACATAAAAAACTTGCACAAGAAGATGAAGTGTGAAGAAATGCAGCTGACAAGGGGAAGAACACTTCGGCAAACCGTGCCGACCGCAGCTTTCTGTACCTCTCGGTACGTACATATTCAGAGGATTATGATTGAAATATGTTGTTTCCATATCTGTGAAATTCTGGAATTTCAGCTTGCGGAGATGTTGTTGCTAAAGATTAATATTTTGAAATGTCCTGAGCAGTGATCCGCACACACCACATATTCATCATCTGAATACTGTTATATATCTGAGTCCTCTGTTTAGATAAACACCTGCTACATTTCTTCTATTCAGGAACTTATATATTAAAAAAAAAAAAATTTTAAGTGCACACTGTTTATCCAGTATGTATTACTACACTCCTGAAAGATTCAGTATGTAAACAGACCACATGCTCCTGTTTCCGATCCAGTACGTATACACCCCCAACTTTTTGTTGTTGTATACACTTGAATGTAGTCCTTTATGTTCATTATATACACACAAATCTTTACTTCTTAGCCAGTATATATACATACTCCTCAGTTCTTCACTTCCTGTACAGTACGTATACACACGTCTCCCACTGTCTGTCCAGTGTGAAAGTCATTTAATCAGAGTTTGATACATGTCTATCCCGAGCAGACGGTTACTCTTTGGGATCGTCAAACACACTAACCATTTCATTATGGTTGTTGATCTTCATTGAGATTCCGGTGGTGGTGGTATTGTTGGAGCAGGCTTTCCCATCTTTGAACCTCTTCATGTGTCCCTGGATGTACTTACGGAACTTCCTGGTGGCGAAGCAGTAGACGACAGGGTCCAGCAGACAGTTGAGCCCCATGAGCATCAGGGTGATCTGGTGAGCGTCGTTCAGACTCTGGCGGGTTTGCTGGCTCCAGTCAGTCAGCTGTAGAACGGCTAGCGTCCAGGGCCCCTGGACCACGTGGTGCGGGAGGAAGCACACCACAAATACACCCACAACGGCACAGAGCATGCGGAGGGCACGCCGCTTGGTGCCCTGCGGTCTCCTGCCAGTGCTGGGCCGCGGCTGGCTTATGGGCTGCTTTAGCAAGGTGCCAGCGATTAGCACGTTACATGCGATGACGAGCATGAAAACAACGAAGAAGATGGCGATGATAACAAAGTGGATGGCTGCCACGGCCACCTTAGTTTCGTGCGTTTGGTTGTGATATGCTTCAAAGCATCGTGACATGTCTCCATCTTGATTGATGCTGGGTTGTATGAGCTGGTTAGCTGCGGCTGCTAGTGTGATGACCCAAACAAAGAAGGCAACTAATATGCCTCGCCTCCAGCAGTCAGAAGAGGCAGCAACTAGCGGCCGGGTTACAGCCCAATACCGGTTGACACTAATGACGGTGAGGAAGAAGATGGAGCAGTAAGTGTTGATGAAAAACAGCGTGCCCGTGATGCGGCACAGCGCCTCCGAGGACACCCAGTTACCATTTCTATAGTAATAGTCAATCCAGAAGGGGAGGATGCAGATGAACAGCAGGTCGGCCACGGTCAGGTTGGTCATATAGATCCTCATCTCGTTCATGGCCTTAGCGTCACGCATGCGGTGCAGGATGAAGAGGGCATAGATGTTAGCCAACAGGCCCAGGATGAACACCACGCCGTAAAAGGCTGGAAAGAGAGAGTACCGGAACTCAGAGTCCAGGAACATGGTACTGTTACCGGCAGCGAAGGAATCCAAAGTGGCTGTGGAAGCCATCTGTAAACAGAGAAACACAATCATCAGCATCTAGTAAACTTCACTGTGTATACTCTCTCTCTCTCTCTCTCTCTCTCTCTCTCTCTTCTCTCCATCAGTCACTCCTCTTTCTCCTTTCTCTCATCTCTCTCTCCATTTTCTCTTTTTGTATTCTTTCCCTCCTTTCTCATTCTGTTCTCTACCTATCATCCTGTCTCTCTTGCTCTCCTCCTCAATCTCTTTGTCTTCTTCCTTGTCTCTCACTCGCTTTATCTCCAATCTCTGTATCTGTTTTCTCTCTTTCTTCTCTCCCAATCTTTCTCGCTCTCTTCTCTTCGTCTCCTATCTCTCTTTCTCTATCTCTCTCTTCTTAACTCCCACACATTCAGAGGTGTTATCTAGTTTCAGTACGGATACAGGATCAGTTTATGTAAAACATGTAGACCTTATTTTTATATTTGCATTGAAAAACAACAGAAATCATGTTATTAATAAAATAAGTATTTTTAACAGCAGTGACGTCAGAGAGCTTGGTCCCCTCTCGTATGAGTAATACTATTTAAGGCGAACTTCTGCCGCTCTTTTGTTAGTTGTCCTTCTGAGGAACTGGTTCAGATTTCCATCTTTTCTCCTTCCTGAGAAGATATATCACTTATAAGGAATCCCTGCTTAGAGTAAGTGATGCAAGAAAATACTCTTTCAGTTTTCAACTCTTAAGCAGGGTCATGAAGAGTGGGCATGGTGTGAAATCTCCGTTTTAGAAAAAGTCAGAACTGTGGTGGTGAAGGTAATCAGACATCTCCCTCTAAAAGCTCCCTCACAGAAAGTTACTACACGAGATGGTTATGAATGCGCTGCCTGATGTCTGAGACACTGTTTATGATAGTTTGGAGAAGATTTCAGCACTAAACTCCATTCATGGTGGAGGGATACATGCTACAGAGCGCTGTGAGGTCAAATAGTCCCCCAAAGAAACTTATTATTTCTAGATTTTCCATCATCAACATCCCATACACACTCAGAAGACACATGTAGGTTCACTGGTGGTTTAGATAAATGTCTATATGTGATCTAGAAATGGAGAACCCTGGTTCCCATCACCACCACTGTAAAGAACATCTGAAGCACCTCACACCAAACCCACGCTCGATCACTCTGTATACACCTCACACCAAATGTGCTCTCAATCACTCTGTTTATACCTCACACCAAACCCGCTCTCAATCACTCTGTTTACATTACAAATAGTGAATTTAGAGGAATACGGATCCAACTATCATTTAACTCTGTTAAGAAAAGTGAATTATCTTCATTGACCATAAAGGTGGAATAAACAATTTGCCTGTATATAATTTGTTAACCACGTAATTGAGTGTTGCTTAGTAATTATGAAACTGACTACACTGTTAGTTATGTAACAAACTTCATTTAGATTGGACAGGTTCCCACTACTGAGCTTCTACCGCTAGTTTTGGAATTAGAATATGATAAATATAGAATATGTACTAAAATCATCTAAATATACTGTGTTCCATATAAACACTGGTGTATGTACATGGTTTTCAGCCCAGTTTTAGGCACTGCAGTCCAATCCAGATTTTCACTGTGTTCCTGAGTCAGGTAAGGGCAGAGCTGTTAAACTCCAGGTGTGTCATTAGCTGGAATTAAACCTTCCGGAAAAGCCACTAGGATATTGCATAAGATGTGAAAGGTCCAAAGTGGAGTTTTCCCTCATAACGTCAACCTTGCATGACTCATTCATGAGCTTGCAGAAATAGATATGCAAGCTCTATGGAGTTTCTATTATTGTGTATACAGTCTAATTTTCCTAAACAGCCCCACTCTGGAGGTCTTCATGAGCTTTACAATCCTCTAACTCAACCACCTGCTTTCAGCTCAGTAGTCTTTATGTTACTCCTAACCGGTGATCCCTAAACATCACTCAACCCATTCTGTCTGTTCAGGCATCAAACCAGCCTAAAACTGCCTCCATGGTTAGGGTCTTACATAGACCACTTTTGATTTATGGTGATTTATGGTGTCCCACAGGGCTCTCCTTTAGGGCCCTTACTGTTATCACTATGGAAATATGACATGTTGGCAGGTAGAATGATTTTATGTCTGGGTGATCTATCTAATAGTTCTCATTTTGAGTTCAATTTAAGATCTTTCCTTGTTTTTAGATTGTATTAAGTGAAATAATATTACTGGATAGGCAGATCATTTGGTTTACTGGAAGAAGTACTTGAAACAGGTTGTCAGCCAATATAGTGGGATACCTTGGCTTATTAAAATCCCTTAAACCAAGTGAAAAACATCTAGAAATAAGTTATAGAAGATTACAATAAACTTACAACAATCTCAAAATGGGAAATATTAAATATCTCCAAGAAATATAAGACCATTTCACTTTCTGAGATATCTTTCCTTGCAATAAGAACAGTGAGGGCCCTAAAAAGAACCTTGTAGGACACCATACAGCATGCCTAGTACGATTATATAATCCTAGCTGTTGTTACTCAGCACCTCTGCACGGTACAATATCACGTCAAGGAAGACTGTGTAAAGACATAAAAGGCTGGTTGTTCTGGAACTTCCTCCTTCTAAACTCTGATAAAACACACTAAGTGCAGCTAAGTGCAGATTTTATCATTGACCTTAACGGTTTTTCAGTGTTAACAAAAGCTACAGCTATAGAGCCTGATATAGACCAAGAGGGCTAAGTTATCATATGAGCCCTATAGCAGTGATATCTCAGTGACTGAGAAGTATATTCTTAATAAGACGTATGCTAACCTATGACCTGCTAAATCAGATTCAACTAGTTCAGAATGCTATAGCTCAAAAACAAAGAGCTCCAGCCAGGAGAGAACCTTATAGACACATTACTGTGCAGCACCATCAGCAAAGACACAGGCACAACTAGGACATGTCAGTGGACAGCCGAAATCCAGCGTCAGGAACTGGTCACTCCCCACCATTACTGAGAACCTATTTACAGAACTAATCAGGTGGTCTGAGCCTAGGCTTCCAATCTAATCTGTACCAGTCGTTTCCTTACTGTTTCAGACCTAACAAGCTGCAATGGGTCTCAGATCTGGGGCATTATGCTCATAGTTACTGTGGCAGAGTGTAAGGTAACCTTGTTATCAACAATTGACTTAGCTTAACCACATGAACAGAACCACCAGGCTCCTGATATTGTCCCTAAACCGCCTCAAACAAGATCGCGGTGCCTGTGGTATCATGATAAGACAGCAGCACTGTCTTGAAAAGCACTCTGGAAAGAGCATCTGCTAAATGCTGTAAATGTAAATTGTTAGTTAACATTTATGTATCTATAGTTTGCTATGCAAATAAAAGGCAAACAACTCTGAATAGGCATTTTATAACAGTGTGAACCCTGCAGCCCACTAGCGTTACGACCTTGTGACTGCAAACCTGTGTAATCTCACTGGGATACTAAGACATACATGTGTCTTAGAGGAGCGTTCTACCCTCTCTCTCTCTTTCTCAGGAGGCCACTGAGGTACTGATCTAGTCTCTTGTTAATTCAAGGCTCTCTCCTGGCTGGTCTTCCTCTGTGGGTCATTCAGCTGATGCAGAATGTGGCAGCTTGGCTCATCTTCAGTGTTCCCAGGCTCCCATGTCACTTACTCCAGCGCTCCCTTCACTGTAGCAGCAACAGGTCCAAAACTCTGATCCATACACAGCAAAGACTGGACCAGCCATTCTCTCCTAATGGCACTGGTCGAGTCTATCTCTATCTCAAGCCTTCAAGTACAGCTCGGCGTGACCCACCGTCCTTCCGGCTTTAAAGAAAGCAACCATCAAGATTGTTCTCTATCCTGGAGCACAGGTGGTGGAACAAACTTCCAGTGAATGTCTGAACAGCAAATTCTCCCGGGGTATTCAAACGCAAATCAGTGTAAGTGTACTAGCTAGGATACACATTCTGATTGACACTTAGCATTTTGTAAGTCACTCTGGAAGGAGCATCTGCTAAATGCTGTAAATGTAAATTGTTAGCTAACATTTATGTATCTATAATGCTATGCAAATAAAAGGCAAACAACTCTGAACTTTATAACAGTGTGAACCCTGCAGCTCACTAGCGTTACGACCTTGTGACTGGCTAAGATACTAAAGTGGTTTGGCCCCCGAGGCTGCACACACCCAGAAACGTGTTTCGTTTAGTTCTGCATGAACTACCAGTTCTTCCTGGGTTATCTTACTGACCCCAAGCATTTAACCATCCAGACCACACTGGGGAAAAATAATCACAACGTCCTGTTCTCATTTACCTTAACTTTCCTAACTTAACACTTCAACTGGATATGAGTGTTCAGGCCTTCAGCTCAAGTATTTAAATGACTTTAATGAAGTGGAAATCTGAGGGAGTCAGATCAACTCGATACCGTCAACTCGAGCACCTAGCAATGCAGGTTTGAAGACCAGATGGAATTAAACTCACTTCTCTCAATTATTAGCTTCAACCATTTCATTTAAGTTAAAAGCGATATTAAGAGATCCTCTTTCTTCCCACTGGCTCCTGGCAACATTAATTTACATGTTGTTTTGCTGGGTGTATCCTTCGTCAGTTTCAAATTTAAAGACTGGGCCACATCGCTATTGGCTGCAAGTTAACAAATACGAACTTTGCAGCCGCTAGACAGATGCTACACATGTACACTTACGGCAATGTGGCTCAGCCCTTAGAAAACAAAAAAGACACAATGGAAGACACACAATGGGAGGAAAGCCAGAGGGAAGACAATTTGCAAATAGAGCCAATGGGAAAGATGAGTTGTGCCTTTGACTATCTGTCAATACTTCCTTTAGCTTAAATACTGTAAGCAACTAAAACCCCTGTTAATAAGTCGTCTGTACTTTAAACCTGCATTGCTAAGTTTAAGCAACAAGCGCTATATACCAAGTTCAAAGTTAAATTAGACAGTTAGCTGTACTACAGGCTAGCGTATGTAGGATTTCATTCATCAAAGCTTCTCTACGGTTTGTCATTCAGTTTAATGGGGATGTTTAATCAGCTCACAGAGTCTTGAGAGGTGAGAGGACACTTATCAATCATATTGAAAATGAATTCAAAGAAAACGTCACCAGATATGTACCAGTGACATATACATATTTGAATTATATATATAAAAATTATATATAAAATATATATAAAAATATTATATTATTATTTCCCCCATCTATATGGAGAATATATATATATATATATATATATATATATATATATATATATATATATATATATATATATATATATATAATTGAAATATGTATACACTTAGAAAATGATGTTAAAATATAAAAATATACAATATATATTTAAAAAATCTTTTAATCTAAAAATAAAGTTCATTACACGAATAGAAGTGTATATCACTTCCACTGAAAACATTTAGAAATGATATTAATATTATTACTCACCTTAAAGCAGGCTGTATACTGCTCGTCTGTCTGTCTTTCTGAGTGATTACTTCTCCAACTCTTTCGTATTCACTGTATTTCACATTCAGTCCCGCCCTGTTATTTCAACACTCTGCTAACAAAACAGATGGAGGAAACACTTTGTCTTTCTCTGTCTCTCTCTCTCTCTCTCTCTCTCTCTCTCTCTCTCTCCCATGTCGGAGGGGGAAGCCCTCACTTAAAAAGATTTTTGGCAAGTTTGTGCTTGATTCAAGTTCAAGTTGAAGTTCAGGAGGTTTTAATGTCATATTAATTGCATACCAGCAAACAGAACAGGAGCAAACAACACAATACAGTATACACAGAGCAATAACTACAACACAGGACACACACAGTACACAGCACTGAGTATATGTACAGCTGTGAAGTATACTGTGACGTATTAGCCGATAGCCTGGCATATCATCACTGTCCACAAAAAAAAATTCAATGCAGCTGCTGTGTTCCAGGAATGCTTAAGACTAAACAGAAATTAGCATACATGGTTTTCTTTGGACAGTGATGATATAGCAGTAACTGAGGTAGCAACTAGAACAACAGTAACGGAGTACAGTACTCGGCTGATACTGATATTGTGGAATTGTGTGAAAATACACAGAAGCTGCATCCGGAATCGCCTACTTAGTCAGCATGTACTAGAATGAACCCAGTGCACACTTCTCGACCGGTGACGTAGTAACCAGGCAACCTCGCCATCTTGTCAACGTCATTTGACGTAAGACGTCTGTAGAAGTCCCGCCATTCATTCATATAAACATGTAAGATGGGCTTCATATTCACCGCTAAGCCGTTCATAACGCTACTTGGTGTTGTACAAAAAGTTGTACATTACTTACACTTGTACAGAGTCGATGTCCTGCTTTCCGCCTATTTTTGTAGTTCACTTTTTTTAGCTCGGAACGCCTCCACAGCTCCAGTGGAATCATGGGATAGCCCAGTGTGCTGTGCTCGCATACTTCAAAATCTCACTGGAAGCAGTACGTCATCCGGGGAACTTCCGCGTACTGCTTTATGACTACTGCGGATTCGGACACACTCTCGCCTACTGCTTTCACCTACTGCTTTCACCTACTGCTTTCACCTACTGCTTTCATCTACTGCTTTCACCTACTGCTTTCACCTACTGCTTTCACCTACTGCTTTCATCTACTGCTTTCGCCTACTGCTTTCGCCTACTGCTTTCGCCTACTGCTTTCACCTACTGAGTAGTACGGTAGTAGGCAGTTTCAGACCCAGCGATAGCCATATATTCATCTATATATGAATAATATAGGAATTATCTCAGTGTGAGTATGTACGTATGTATGTATGTATGTATGTATGTATGTGTGTATGTATGTATGTATGTGTGTATGTATGTATGTATGTATGCATTTGTGTATGTATTTGTGTGTATGTATGTATTTGTGTACAGTTGTGTTCAAAATTATTCAACCCCCACTACAGTAAAGTGTTTTAGTAAGTTTGACGTTTATTTATCTTGTTTATTTATCTTGCTCACAATCAGGTCAAAGAAGGACTTTAATAATAGACAAATGCAACTTAAATTACAACAATATCTTTTCAGGTATACCAACAAATGTCCTTTTTTTCTCAAATTTCCTCATTGACAAAATTATTCAACCCCTTAGTCACATACATCATTAGTACTTAGTACGACTCCCTTTGGCAGTAATAACGTCCTTCAGACGTGAAACATAGCTTGACACAAGTTTCTTAAAGTCCCACCAGAGATGGGATTTAAGTCAGGTGATTGTGATGGCCACTCCAGAATCTTTCAACCCTTCTTCTGCAACCAAGCCCTGGTAGAATTTGAGGTATGCTTGGGATCATTGTCTTGTTGGAAGGTCCAACGTCTCCCAAGCTTCAGCTTTGTCTGACTGCATGACATTTTCACCCAAGATTTCCTGGTGTTTAACTGAATTCATGATACCTTGCACACAGTGTAGATTCCGTGTACCAGAAGAAGCGAAACATCCCCAGAACATGACTGACCCACCGCCATGCTTCACAGTAGGCAAGATGTTCTTTTCTTTATAGGTCTCATTCTTCCTCCATAGCCATAGGCTCAAAGACTTCCAATTTTGTCTTGCCGCTCCAGAGAACAGTGTCCCAAAACCTTTGTGGTTTGTCCACATGGCTTTTGGCATACTGGAGTCGACTCTTCTTGAGCTTTGGAGTCAGCAGAGGGGTGCGTCTGGGAGCATAAAATTATCCAGAATCACTTGGTCTGCTGAAGTATTAACAGTTCCTTTCACTGGAACTAAGGGGTTGAGCTGGTGTTGGTGACCTCTGTGCACTCAACATCCGCTGACCCCGTTTTGCCATAGTACGTGTCCTACCACTTCATGACTGAGTTGCTGTTGTTCCAAATCCCTCCCACTTTGTTACAACCCCCCTGACAGTCGACTGTAGAATATTTAGTAGGGAGGAAATTTCATGACCGGACTTGTACAGGTGCCATCTTGTCACGGTACCACGCTGGAATTCACTGAGCTCTGAGAGCTACCCATTCTCTCACCAATGTCTGTATGAGAAGTCTGCACTGACTAGGTGCCTGGGTTTATAAACCTGTGGCCATGGAAGTGATTGGAACACCTGAATTTAATGATTTGGATGGGGGAGTGAAGCGGAGTAGACGTGAAGTTGCCCCCCAGTGTGGGGAAGCATGGTGAAATTGTTTGCTGTCCGTTCCGTTTGGCTATTTTTGCTGATGGTGTACATTTGTGGTGTAACCACTTCCCTCAGTCATATTCACACCCAGTACACCCATGTCACTCTTAATCTGAGTAAGTGATAGAAATTCAAGACATCTGCCTTCGCTGAAACTTCGCTGCATATAAACATGCCACTTTACACATGCACAATCAAATGTTCGTTTTAGTCCGCATTTCCAGGAATCATAAAGCTTAGCAATAACTCGGTATTATTTTAAGACCAGGAGTGGGTGGTGTTTGGTGGAGGGAGGTTTTGACATCAGTCATGTCAATTTTACTTTGTAGAGGATGTGTGGGAGTGATTTCCTCTAACACTTCCTGACAACGTGTTTGTATTTGTTCATGACGGACCTCAGAACCATTTTAAAAGCACCACTGCACTTTAAGATCAGCCACCACTGCCATGGCCATTTTCACATATAAGGTACACTAACCACATTTCATGAGCTTATTCTAATTACTGTCACACAGCTGATTGTGATTATAAAGACACATAACGATGATAATGACAAGACACCCTCCTACAGTCTCTGTAAGCAAACCCTGACAGTGAGGAGCTCAAACATGGCCAGAGTCAGCCTGTGAAAGAGCTACTATTGTGAAATGTAAACCACAAAATACCGTGAAAAGAGTCACTCACTCTTCACTCACAACCGGGTTCTGTGGAGTGATGGATCATGCTTCACTATGTGCAGTCTGATGGAGAAATCTGGGTTTGGAGGATGAATCCAGCAGAACCCTTCCTTCCGGGATGCAGAGTGCCCAAAGTAAAGTTTGGTGGAGGGGGGGTGATGGTCTGGGGGGGTCAGGGTTTGGGCTCAGACCCTTACACCAAGGCTGATCCATAAAGCTGAGGAGTATGAGGAGGAGGAACACCAGACCGCTACCCCACTGAGCTTCTCATCTAGGGTGACTGAATGGACACAAATTAGCACAGATACACACACACACATACTATCACACACACACACTCACACTCTAACATACACACGCACGCTCACACACACTCACACACACTCATACACTCACACACATACTCTCTCACACAAACACACACTCACACACACACTCTCACACACATACTCTCACACACTCTAACATACACACGCACACTCACACACACTCACAAATACACACACACACTCATACACTCACACACATACTCACACACACACACACACACACACACAAACACACTCACACACACACACACACAAACACACTCACACACAAACTCTCACACAAACACACTCACACACACACACACACCCACACACATACTCTCACACACTCACACACAAACTCTCACACAAACACACTCACACACACACTCTCACACACACACACACACACACACAAACACACTCACACACACACACACACCCACACACATACTCTCACACACTCACACACAAACTCTCACACAAACACACTCACACACACACTCTCACACACACACACACACACACACACAAACACACTCACACACACACTCTCACACACACACACACTCACACACACACAAATACACACACACACACTCACAAATACACACACACGCTCACACACACACACACTCACAAATACACACACACACTCTCAGACACACACACTCACAAACACACACACACTCACAAATACACACACACACACACACTCACTCACACACTCTCAGACACACACACTCACAAACACACACACACTCACAAATACACACACACTCTCAGACACACACACACACTCACAAATACACACACACACACTCACAAACACACACACACACACACACACTCACACACTCTCAGACACACACACACTTACAAATACAAACACACACACACACACTCACACACACACACACACATACACTCACATATATATCAGTTTGTTCCCATTCAGTCATAAGAGCATTTGTGATTTGTATAGTCATTGTTATATATACACTCATCATCAGAGTAATAAGTGATAAGTGTGGGATTGGAGTGCTGTTGGGAAGGAAGATAATGGTTACCAGGAACAATGAATGATGATAAAATGTTGATAAATCCACACACGGATTTCCGCACACGGATTTATTGGTCATCTCCAACAAAACAAAAGCAGGACTCATCACTGAAGATGACCAGCTGCCATTCTGAGTCACTCCATGACAGACTGGCACGACACCATTGCAGTCTTTGGTGATGGTGATGTGGTGTTAAGGACAGTCATTGTAATGATCTGTGTGCATGTAGTCCTGCGTGGTGCAGCCGTCTGGCAATAGTGCTGCACTAACAGGATGATTAATGGAGGACATCACTGCTCGCTGAATGTCTGTAATTGTGGCTGTTGGGTCAGTTACGTACCTTGCTTACATCACATGTGCAGCTGGGGGTGAAACTTCAATCATTGGCATGTCTCACGATGTCAGACCTACACACCACGTTTCATTCTGGTGGATTCCTTCTGGGTGCAGCTATTTGTGTTCTTTTGATAATGAGTGTATATGAAATGGAAAATGAAAACACTACAAGTAATAAATAGTCACCCAAATATTTGCCATAAATACATCTACAAGTCAGTGCCAGTTTAAAGAAGAGCTGAAACTGGATTGAATGGGTTCAGAGAAGTTTGGGGATGTAGTTACAAGATTTGTGTGACCGTTGACTCCTAGTGTTTATTACCAACATTAGCCTCAAAACTCAAAAAGTATATTATAATATATATATTATTTGTACACTGAACGTGTCTTGGCTGATTGACTACACTTGAGCTAGGAGGAAAATACTGGGCAACTAATGTTTTTCACCAGTCTATTTAAATCCGTTCACCAGTTATAGCTGTACTAGTCATTTAACATACTGGGAAAATATAAACATCCATATAGAATGTGCCAAAACCTTTTAAAATTTTACATTTTATTTTTGTTTCCTAATGTAACAAAACAATGCCATTGTGTATAACATATAATACCCCATTATGTTTATATACAGTAATACTGTGATATATCCCATCTACGCATTAAAGTGTAATAAGATTCACTGGCCACACGGAGGCGCCGTTCGTCTAGGTTTGATGGCTGTGAGTGGGCTTGTTCTGTTGTTTCAGTGCACTGGCAATACTCCAGTAGCTCAGCTAAACATAATTCAGGGGTGATATTGAATGGAAGACTCTCAGAGAGCATGATGTCATTACTTGCCACTCACTGTTAGCAGCATTAGCTTTTACACTGACTGAACGGTTCATTCAAATAAGCCCTGTATGATCCATCACTGCAGAATCTGATTTTGTTATACAGTCATAAAAGGGGTATTAACCCATAATTCAGTATTTGGGGTGCAAACAGAGTGATTGGGAGTGAGTTTGGTGTAAGGTGGTGCAGATGTTCTGTACAGTGATGGTGATGTCTAGAATACACATGTAGACATTTTATTAACTATCCAATATGAATTACTGTAAACCATTATATAGAGTGGGTTCTTTGGGGGACTATTTTACCTCACAGCACCCTCGAGCATGTATCCCTCCACCATTAATAAAGTTTAAGGCTGAAATCTTCTCCAAACTATCATAAACACCGTCTCAAGGGGTGACGCTGGTTACCTTCACCACCACTGGGAACAGTTCTGCCTTTATCTAGAAGGGAGCGTTTCACACCAAACCACTCTGAATGACTCTGTTTACATCCTAACCCCTTAATTATGCAGGAATTTTGGAAAATTGGTTGAATTCCAATTTAAAACCCATAACACACACATCACACCATAAACACAACAAGCTCCTGGTAAGTCTTGGATTATGTTCAGGATGGTCTGTAAGCAGATTGTGTTTATGTGAAAGTGGTGTGGAACCTCACTAGAACGTGTTAAAGTCTTTTCATTCATTACAGAACAGCGTCTTCACATGCCAGGAGAAAAAAATAAAGTCTCTTTTTAATCTTTTACAGCAGAACAAATTAAATACATGCTTAAAGAGCCCAAACCATGGAAATCATCAGAAGGAGACCATCAGAAACCACTAGATACATATAGAACAGATACATGTCGATTCCATTAGGAGACCATCAGACTCATCTGGTATCAAACCACTGGATGAGTTTATGCTGTGATATCCACCTATCAGGACAAACTTCTGGACAGAGGGAGCAGAGGGATCTTTGCTACAGGTTTCAGCTACAGTGGTGCTTGAAGGTTGGAGAACCCTTTAGAACTGTCTATATTTCTGTAGAACTTTGACCTAAACTTCATCAGACATCCATCTTCCATACACAGTCCTAAAAGTAGACAGAGAAAGCCAAACTATACAAATTACATGGCGGTGGTAGTATTATGGTTTGGGCCTGTTTTGCAATGAATGACGTATACCAGTAAATCCTAAAGGAGAACGTCAGGACACCTGTCAGTGAGCTGAATCTCAGGAGAACATGGGTCATGCATCAAGACAACAACCCTAAGGACACAAGAGGTTCTACCAAAGAACAGTTATAGAAGAATAAAGGTAATGTTCTAGAATAGCCCATTCAAAGTTCCTGATCTAAATCCAACAGGAATGTTGTGGAAGGACCTGAAGTGAGAAGGAAACCCACGAACATCCAGAAGTTGGATTCTCCTGAGGAACGGGATACAACTCCTCCAAGCTGATGTGCAGTTACGGGAAACGTTTAGCTGCGGTTACTGCTGCATAAGAGGGTCACACTAGAGACTGAAAACACAGTGTCACATACTGTTACCCCCCATAGATATGTAATATTGGATATTGGATATTTTGTTTTTCTACCTTAAGGACTGTGAAGACCTGGTGAAGTTTCAAACGTTCAAGCTCCAGTGTATGTAGCCTATATGATCTCATTAATGGATCATTAAAATCCAATGTGGAGAGACGAGAAAGCTAACTAGGTAGCTAACTACTATCAAAGCTAATAACCACATAGCTAGCTTGTCAACATAGCCAACATTTCCTGTGTTGTTAATTAAGGTAAGCTCAAACGCTAGTCAGATTTGTCAAATTAGAACAAGATGAGTTCGCTGATCAGGGGTCAATTTGGCACTGCCCCAAAAATTATGGCACCCCTGCATGAGCAGCTCTGTACTGGCCAAAAATGCTTTTAGCAAACATGTTCCAGAAACATGCTGCTGCTACCAGGGTTTTAGCATTTGTGCAGATTTGCAGAGGCAGCGTTAGTGTTCCTGGGCAGAGATTGATCACCCCGACCAGAGTGAACACTGCAGGATCAGAGAGTTCCTCCAGCCAGCAGCTCTGTGCAGAGAGGCGATGTTGGTGTGTCTGTAATAAGCGGATCAGAGGAATGTTTGGTCAGATTAGGTTTAGACTGGACATGGAAGGACATTCACTCAGTCTGTTGAAATGAGGCAGCACTGTTGGTCCACTGTTCCTAATAACAGCACTGAGTAAGGGTTCGGCAGAAAAGGCCTGAGAGGAACCATATCTGGCTCGCCCAGAAAGATTTCAGTGGATGATCCGAGAGGGACAAATGTCTGTCTTAAGACTATCTCAGACCCATAAATCAGATCCCAAAACCGTATTAATGAAAGATCAATGATCTTCCTCCTAAACCTCCTTGAGGATAAAAGAGGAGAACCACATCAGCAGGTCTCCAGAGGTTCTGGTGATGCGTGTCCACACTGATGGACTGCTGAAAGAGCTCTGAGATTAGAATACAGCTACACTTTGAGTGTTCTCTGAGTGCTCCTCAGTACACACAGTGGTTCCTTGCCTTGGCATGTTAAAGTGTTCCCTCAGATAAACAGAAGGTGAAGGGAAGGTGTTCAATATCATTACATATGGAACCTCTTTAAACAGGTTCTATTGATATAAAAAGGTTATGGTGTGAAGCTTAGCTCTGGCCTCAGCAGTTTAGCCCAGCCCAGTCAAACTACACAGTTTAGCACCAACCATTCAGCCTACACAGTTTAGCACCAACCATTCAGCCTACAACAGTTTAGCACCAACCATTCAGCCTACACAGTTTAGCACCAACCATTCAGCCTACAAAAGTTAAGCACCAACCATTCAGCCTACAACAGTTTAGCACCAACCATTCAGCCTACAACAGTTTAGCCCCAACCATTCAGCCTACAACAGTTTAGCACCAACCATTCAGCCTACAACAGTTTAGCACAAACCATTCAGCCTACAACAGTTTAGCCCAGCCCAGTCAACCTACAACAGTTTAGCACCAACCATTCAGCCTACAACAGTTTAGGCCCAACCCATTCAGCCTACAACAGTTTAGGTCCAACCTTTCAGCCTACAACAGTTTAGCCCAGCCCAGTCAACCTACAACAGTTTAGCCCAAACCATTCAGCCTACAACAGTTTAGCACCAACCATTCAGCCTACAACAGTTTAGCCACAACTATTTAGCCTACAACAGTTTAGCACCAACCATTCAGCCTACAACAGTTTAGCCACAACTATTTAGCCTACAACAGTTTAGCACCAACCATTCAGCCTACAACAGTTTAGCACCAACCATTCAGCCTACAACAGTTTAGCCCCAACCATTTAGCCTACAACAGTTTAGCACCAACCATTCAGCCTACAACAGTTTAGCCCCAACCATTCAGCCTACAACAGTTTAGCCCCAACCATTCAGCCTACAACAGTTTAGCCCCAACCATTCAGCCTACAACAGTTTAGCACCAACCATTCAGCCTACAACAGTTTAGCACCAACCATTCAGCCTACAACAGTTTAGCACCAACCATTCAGCCTACAACAGTTTAGCCCCAACCATTCAGCCTACAACAGTTTAGCCCCAACCATTCAGCCTACAACAGTTTAGCACCAACCATTCAGCCTACAACAGTTTAGCCACAACCATTTAGCCTACAACAGTTTAGCACCAACCATTCAGCCTACAACAGTTTAGCCCCAACCCATTCAGCCTACAACAGTTTAGCACCAACCATTCAGCCTACAACAGTTTAGCACCAACCATTCAGCCTACAACAGTTTAGCACCAACCATTCAGCCTACAACAGTTTAGCACCAACCATTCAGCCTACAACAGTTTAGCCCAGCCCAGTCAACCTACAACAGTTTAGGCCCAACCATTCAGCCTACAACAGTTTAGCACCAACCATTCAGCCTACAACAGTTTAGCACCAACCATTCAGCCTACAACAGTTTAGCCACAACCATTTAGCCTACAACAGTTTAGCACCAACCATTTAGCCTACAACAGTTTAGCACCAACCCATTCAGCCTACAACAGTTTAGCCCCAACCATTCAGCCTACAACAGTTTAGCCCCAACCATTCAGCCTACAACAGTTTAGCACCAACCATTCAGCCTACAACAGTTTAGCCACAACCATTTAGCCTACAACAGTTTAGCACCAACCATTCAGCCTACAACAGTTTAGCCCCAACCCATTCAGCCTACAACAGTTTAGCACCAACCATTCAGCCTACAACAGTTTAGCACCAACCATTCAGCCTACAACAGTTTAGCCACAACCATTTAGCCTACAACAGTTTAGCACCAACCATTCAGCCTACAACAGTTTAGCCCCAACCCATTCAGCCTACAACAGTTTAGCACCAACCATTCAGCCTACAACAGTTTAGCACCAACCATTCAGCCTACAACAGTTTAGCACCAACCATTCAGCCTACAACAGTTTAGCCACAACCATTTAGCCTACAACAGTTTAGCACCAACCATTTAGCCTACAACAGTTTAGCACCAACCCATTCAGCCTACAACAGTTTAGCACCAACCCATTTAGCCTACAACAGTTTAGCACCAACCATTCAGCCTACAACAGTTTAGCCCCAACCCATTCAGCCTACAACAGTTTAGCACCAACCATTCAGCCTACAACAGTTTAGCACCAACCATTCAGCCTACAACAGTTTAGCACCAACCATTCAGCCTACAACAGTTTAGCCACAACCATTTAGCCTACAACAGTTTAGCACCAACCATTCAGCCTACAACAGTTTAGCCACAACCATTCAGCCTACAACAGTTTAGCCCCAACCATTTAGCCTACAACAGTTTAGCACCAACCATTCAGCCTACAACAGTTTAGCTACACGCATTCAGTTTAGCGACACCTTCTCAAGTCTACCTCTCCTCTCCTCCCCTTTCCTTTTCCTCTCCTCTCCTTTTCCTCTTCTCTCCTCCCTTGTCCCTCTCCTCCCCTTTCCCTCTCCTCTCCTCCCTTTTCCTTTTCCTTCTCCTCTCCTCTCCTCTCCTCTCCTCTCCTCTCCTCTCCTCTCCTCTCCTCTGTAGTGTGAGTGGGTATTTATGTAATCTCCATCTGCTGCTGCTGTTCGTGTCCGGGCCTGTGCTGATGCTCTGCCGGTTTAATGTGTGTGCTTTTATCCACTGAAGGCTTTAGTGTTTCTAACAGGCCTGTGTCCTGTGTGAGAAAGATAAAACCACTCAGAGCCGCTCCTGCCTCTCCTCACACCTACGCCTTCAACCTCTACATGAAAGGGCCAAACACAAAAGCAGCAACAAGGCACGTATAATTATTTCCATCATACTGATCTTGATCATTGCTGTGCAGTTATTGACTAAATTAGAAACTTAGAGTAATACTACAGCATGAATGCCAGTGGGGATGCTGGTTTATGATGATCAGCCGGTTTATACTGGATATACTGGTTTGTTTGGTTCTAGCTGGGAGATCTTTGGTGTCTGTAGTTTATACTGGGGTATTAGAAGCTAACACTTCTTTAAAAAAAAAAAAAACATGACGCAACATCGCTGATTGGTCACCAGCAAAACCAGTATATGCTGGGTTTTGGATGCTGGTCAAACAGTATGACCATACCAGCATAAACCAGATTGGAGCAGCTGTATTCTGGCTGGTATTGTTTTCTTCAGTGGGGTTTCATTGTGATTATTTCAACAAACTTACGCAACATTACATCATCTATTTCCATCCAGGGTCACGTCAATCTGTTTTGAAATCACAATAAGAGAATCAAACTACTCCTTAAAGTCTTCTCCAGCACATCCCAAACACTTCCAGTGGAGTTAAGGTCAGGACTCTGTCCTGGTCAGTTTAAGTGTGAATATGATTTCCTGTATTCCATGATCCAGTCTCCCAGGTGAGCCTGACAAACCTCAGCATTGCAGTCCTAGAATATGGCCCAGCCATCAGGGAAGAAAAGATTGGGATAACCTGGTCATTCAGGTGGTCAGCTGACTTCTTTAAACTATTACCACATAACGTTGTTAAGCCTCAACCTAAATAACTGAAGCCCCTCCAGATCATAATACTGCCTCCAGCGGCTTTTACAGTGGACACTGTGCAGGGCATGCTCTTTCCTTCTTACCCTTACACACCCATCACTCTGGAATAGGGTCTGTCTGGACTCATCAGTCCACATGATCTTTTTCCATCACTCCAGTGTCATCTTGGTCTTCTTATGTCCACACAGCTGTTTAATCCCAATCCTGTGAGTTCTGGTCGTATGAAAAAAGTGTCTCCCATCAAGTTCATTCAGTATTATGTCCTTCCTTCCTCTGTGATGCTGCCGGTTCTCTATTCTCCTTCCAGGTGTTAATAACGTGTTGGACAGTTCTGAAGTTATTCCACCTTCTATCTAGTTGTTTTCTTTGCTCAATGCAGGACATTAACCTGACCTTCTGAAACAAAGTAAGATCTTCTCCACAATCACAAGATATGTCTCCCCACATGGTAGTTTAAGGAATGAGAAGATGCTCACTGCATCAGTTAGAGGCAAAGCTTTCTATCTATCTATCTATCTATCTATCTATCTATCTATCTATCTATCTATCTTCTTTGCACTATGCAGCTTTATCTTGTGTTTAGATTGCGCTGGTGAGCTGTGTTCGCAGACACTAATGTCTGGAAGTGTTTCTGAGCCCATGCAGTGACTTACAGTACAGAATCATGCCTGTTTTTTTATGGACTGCCGTCTGAGGGCCCGAAGATTACAATCATCCAGTACTGAACATCAGCTTTTTCCCTTGGCAACAGGAATTTCTCCAGATTTTCAGGATCTGTTGATGATATTATGCACTGTAGATGGTCCACAATTTTCTGTTGAGGAACATTTTTCTGAAACTGGTCCACAATTTTTATACATTGGTGAGGTTGGTGAACCTCTGTCTATCGTTGCTTCTGAGAGACTTGGCCTCTAAAGTTTTCTCTTTTTGCCCAGTCATGTGTCTTAGTTGCACATTATTCCTCCAGCTCTTTTGTATTAATGCCACTTTTCCAGCCTTTTGTTTCCCCTGTCTAAATTTTTTGAGATGCGTTCAAGTTCTGAATGAGGTCATCGTTTTCATTAAATGGTAAAAGTCTCACTCTCAGCACTATCAGACATGTGTTCTATGTTCTGTTGTGAATAAAATATGGATCTATAAGATTTGCAAATCAGTGCATTCTGTTTTTATTGACATTTATTGGAATTGGGCCTGCACATGAGTGCACTAGCATAGCTAACAACAGAAGCTGAATGTTGGTCTTTCTTTTGTGTCTCTGCTAGAAAAAACAGCATGCGTTGTATTTTGGATGCTGGTATGCTGGGCAACCTATATGACAGTACCTACTGATCTTTTCTGTTTTTTTAGCAGCACCATTTCTTCACAGCTAGCCATTAATCTATTACGCTAATGACCACAAAAAGGTAGCTAACGTAAAAGCGGCCTGCTAGCTTCTTTGGTTACTTTCGAACGTAAGGTAGCTTGCTAGGCTGTTTTCCCCAGCCAGAATGGCACTGGGACATCAGTAGAGTACAGTGTTTGTGTGATGCCTGTATGTTCATGCAATGTTCAAAACCACATAATCTATAGAGTCTATAGGAGCTCTGGTTCTCAGTGTGTAGTGGCTTGAGAACCACTGGATTACTACATTTTGGAGTACGGTGGGGGAAACCTAACTATCGCTTTAAAGGTCAGCCCCAGAGCTGCAGTGGACGTTGCAGTGAGAAGGAGAAGCTGCCCGGCTGCGGCGTGCAGGCAAAAAAACACAGATCCTGCTAGTGGAAGAGTCTGAACTTGGCCTCCGCTCCTCCACCACAACTACATGCTGTTTTACTCGTGATTAAACGCTTTAGGACAGAAAATTGAGGAGTGTGCGTTTACAAAGGATATAAACGTCTTGTGTATATTTATAAGTACACGCAGAGCAGGAGTCACAATCATCTCCATCTGCCAGAGAACAGGGATGGCTCTCAACGAGGAGCAACAGAAACCGGTTTTAAAGGGAAGATCTGAGATTTTCATATGGAGACCACCTGAACACGTCACACACCACAGCACATTTAAACCGGTAAAGGTGTCTATGCTCATTTTAATCCCTAACCCTCTGTTTGTATGTGCAGGTTTATGTATATGGATTAGCTTATTTTTAATAGTTTAGCACTATATATTTTCTGTTAAATTATGTATTTTCATGTTATTCCCTTCAGGTTCATTTGTAGAAATGTATAAACAGTATATGAGGTTCTAAACAATCAAAGCAGGAAGACTCTGACCAATTACAGAAAGGCAGATTCAAACTCTGGCCAATCGCAGCATGGGCGATCATAAATCAGGCCAGTTACTGCAGAAACTTTAAAATCCTAATCAAACAAATTCCTTACAGAGGGTAAGATTCATAAACCAGTCACAAAAAGGTAGGTTCCGACCCTGCCCAATCACAACAAGGCAGGCTCAGATCCTGACCAGTTACAACAAGGTAGGTCCAATTACAGACAGGGTTTGACCCTTACCAATCACACAGAGACAAGCTACAGCCCTGACCAGTCACAGCATGGCAAGGAGGGTACAGTCAAACCTCGACCAGCCACAGCAGGGTACAGTCAGAGCCTGACCAATCATAGCAAGTAAGATTCCTGCTTTGACCAATCCTTGCAAGGTAGAGTCTAACTCTGACCAGTCACAGCAAGGCAGATTCCAACCCTAACCGATCATAGAAAGGCAGGCACTAAGTCTGACCAATAGTGGTCTAGCAGATTCCAACTCACAGCAGGGGAGATTCTAAAAAACATATATAACTATATTAATGAAAATATATACAACTAATTAAATATAAAAAGCTAAATAATTTAAAGCTACATACGAATAAAATAAGGCGGCGAAAAAAAACAATTAAAAAAACTCCACCTTCTTCATTGTTCTTCATGAATCGAAGGAATGCGCAGTATGTATTATTTTCCACCCGTTTTGCGACAAGCCCCGCCCCTCCTGCCTTCCATTGGGTAGAAGTTTCAACGCAAACGCAAAGCGTTCTAGCCAATCGTAGCAAAGGAGGGGCGGGCCTATAGAGTGAAAACGCCTTCCAGTGTAAAACGGCGAGCTGCTTCGTGACGTTTAAACTCGTGCTAGCCAATCCCAGCGCGGAGGGGGCGGGGTTTGTTGGAATACGGGTGTGGGGGAAAAAATCGTCCAGCGTGCGGAATGCGGCGGGCTGCTGCTGCTGCTGTTGGTCCGCTGCGAAAAAAGGAAAAAGAAGGAAAAAAAATCCAGCAAACATTACCGCACTGCCGAGAAGTTTTCCAACCGAGCCGCTCCTCGGACTCAGCCGGGACTTACCGCCGCGCTCCTGCAGCCCAAGGTGAGTCACAAAACTACACCGTGTTTAATCGAAGTTGGGCTTGTTTTTGGTCACGGAGAGCAGAAGCCGGCTAGCCGACGGAGAGCGTCCTTCCCTCGGTCACAGCCGCGCAGTGCGTCCGCTCTCTCCGCCGGAGGTTGGCTGAGGAGGGGTGGGGGGTGGTCTGTTTGATCTCGGGCTGTTTGATCCTGTTTAGCGGCTGTTGGTGATCCCGCAGTGCTACAGTTCATTTCTATCCCCGCACTGGTTATTAATTCCAGCCTGTCTGAAGTCCGGAGACTGCTAATCTCCACATCCAGGAGTAGATGTCCAACGTCAGCAGACTGGTGGTCAGTGTACCGAGGAAAAAGAAGAAGAAGAAGGAGGAGGAGGAAGGAGAAGAAGTTTACCCAGCACGAGCCCGTGCCCGTGTTTTTTGTAAAGCTCGTGCAAGCATTAAAACTCGGCTCTGACCCACTTTCCTGGCGGCTGGGTAAAGCACGCACACCGACAGGGGGGTTTTCGTGTTTGTCCTGGGAATATTTGAGGTTTTTCTGGAACAGGAAAAGTCACCCTCCTCCTCGGAGAACAATGAGGCTGATCCTGAGTCTGGGAGTGGAAGGGCTTTCACAGACACAGAAGCCTGCTCAACACCTCCAACACCTCGACTTCTACAGTTGAACCTGTTTATTTGAGGCCTGAGGGAGAAGAAAGCTCCAAGGGAGCAGGCCAGGCCTTTAGGGTCAGCTGGATCTCCACTTGAACCCTATCAGTGCTGACAGTCAGGGTTGGAGAAGTCCACTGCTGGACCTCAGGTGATGACAGGCTCTGTCATGGAGCGACCGAAAAGGGAATTTCGCCCATTTCTCAAACTGTCTGCATAATGAAATGGTTAAGATGTCCTTCAGAACCGGTTTGGTGCGAACCGCTTTGTTCACGGTGGTGGTGGTGGTGATGGGAACCAGACATCTCTAGAAGTTTTCAGAAAGTTGTGGTCTGAAAAGTCACCCAGATTTTTTCCACTTGAAAGATAAAACATTTCCATCTTTAGACGGAAGAGAAACTATCACTACTACCACTAGAACTTAATAGTCACCCAAATGCAGGCTCTTCATTAAAGTGAACTATTAACATAAACATGTATCGTTTCCAGGTTTTCCAGGTTTTCCTGTCTTCAGCGTTACATATAACAGTCACGTGTGGGTTTGAAAGTGAACATGATGTCTGTTTTTATGTTGTAGACATTGAGAACCCTAGTTCTTGTGACCACCACTGTAAAGAACATCTGAACCGTTTTACACCAGCTCACTCTCAATCACTCTCTTTACACCTCAAACACTAAATTATATGGGAATTGTGGTGAACATATTCCTCTTTAAAGCTCTGGAGTTTGTCACTGATTTCAGGAGAGAAGTGCTGGTCTCAAACACAACACACATCCCGATACAGGTGTTGCGATCGATGTATTGCGATACTTAAAGTGGTGAAATATTACAATGGTTTAAAATCTAGTTTTAGGAAAATTCCAATTCTTATGTCCTATTGTGAAAACACACCACCACATCCATAGGAGTTCTATTGGTAACGTTAGGGCTGCACGTTTACACTACTTGTTTATTTTGGAGATGGCTGAAGAGAGATTACAACACTGCCCTCTAGTGACCAGGAGGTTACACATAATGAACTGTATCGATCTTTACATTAGACTATTAATTACCAATCAATACTGTGATTTAAGGCTGAATAATCAATGACAACTGCTGTGAATCAATACATAATCACAATATGTAATACTGTGTCACTCCAGCATGTCGATTGTTGCTTACAGCCCTGTGATCTGGTGTGTCTGGTGATGTATTGTGAAACTGTAACTTTGCCCATCTGTAAGTCTGGTTTGTAGTTTTAGAGGGTGCTATTAGTTTGTATCAGTATATCAGCAGATCACTAACGGGTGATAGTAGCAGAACAACATTTTAAATCATCAGTGGATGGCTTATAGAACTGTGATGTCACGGTTCTGTACTAGCTAAAGCCATTAGTGGGTGAGGAACACACTTCTGTGGACCTATGACCAAAAGTCACCCATCCAGGGTGTTTCCTGCTTCCTTCCCAGCAAGGCTCCAGTGCCCCTGAGTGCACCAGGATAAGCAGCTTAGAAGATGTTTGATAACCTGAAAGTAGGCATGTTCTGTCACGGATTGGACACTATGGCCATAGTTAATATCACTGATGTCAGAATAAAACCTCGTATCTCCAAAACAGTAACTTAAGAAGAGAGAGAAAAGACATGCTTTACTTTTACAGTCAGTGGAATCAGACGTCGCTCCAAGAACGTCCATTCAGCATTACATTTACACACAAGGTAAAGAACAAAGTGTGCTTTCAGATTCCGCTAGCAACTAAAAAACAACAAAAGTGTATGAGACTGTTTCTTCTAGTTCTTCAAATCTCAGAGGAAAATAAGTGCATATCGTTATCTACAGGTATCGTGTTGCCACATTTTTTCCATATCGACTAGGCCTAGCTGTGGGTCCATTACAATATGATCAAGTAAGGTGTTTTTGTCTGCAGCCCCACGGTTCGCCGTAATAGAACCAGTTCCTCAAAATAATACATTAACTGTAATAAATTACTATATCTTTTAATACTTAGGTACAGCTGAGTGTTATGGCAGCACTGAGAGTTATCTGTTCCATTTACCATATATTCACCCACAAAATCCAGATAACCTTGGTAAATGTAGGAAATGCTGCTGTAGGTGAAATGTGTTCTTTAGACTGTAGTGGCCAAACTGACCGCCCTTAGAAGATCACCGTGTTGAATGGAGGCACTTGAAAATCAGCTTCAGCTTCTAAAATGATAGGAATCAAACTTTTTCAACGTCTGTCCTAATTTTGTACTAGCAAAGTGAATATGACCACACAAACTAATCATATAAGTTACTAGATAGTACAGGTTGTAACCCTTTGTGGAACCCTCTTTGGTGCTATGTGAAAGCATTCCTTTTCATGCAAGTTCTTTGCAGAACCATAGACATTTTATTAAATGAACTTGTTCTAGAAAGTGTGTAAAACTGGACTGTTAACATTTCCATCTATACAGCAACGATTTCCTTTGTTCTGATACACTGAAATATAATCATATCGCCCCCTACGCTTCCTGTAGTGTATTACAGTCTGTCAGAATCAGTCTGTGGGATCATATCGCCCCATACGCTTCCTGTAGTGTATTACAGTCTGTCAGAATGACTGTGTGGGTCATATCGCCCCCTACACTTCCTGTAGTGTATTACAGTCTGTCAGAATGACCCTGTGGGTCATATCGCCCCCTACACTTCCTGTAGTGTATTACAGTCTGTCAGAATGGCCACGTGAATCACCTTCCGTTTTGAAATCGTAGACTGTTGTCATTAGCAGCTGATGAGGCGTGTGGGCTGGTGACTGCAGCAGTGTTAAAGTGGACTCAGTCATGGTGAGCTGGCTGTCTGAGGCTTGTGACGGAGTGTGTGGTGCTCTGGGCTGTGTACACACTCCCAAAGTGTGTATTAGAGGACGTCCTGTACTGCGTCTCAGGAGAGAGAGCTTTAGGCCTCCAGCATATTTCCTTAATGAAAACTGTTGTAATGAGTGTGTGAGGCCTTCGGGTGATTTATTCTATTTAAAGGGGAATCCCACTATTTTTTTCTGCTGCGAAAGTTCAGATGTGTACAGTGTCGTTCACTGTGGTTAGGCGTTCTAGAGAAACTTGCTAAATCACAACTGTTCCCAGTGGTGGTGAAGGTAACCAAATGCCCCCCTTTAAAAGCTCCCTCACAGAAAGTTACTACATGAGGTGGTTATGAATACGCTGCCTGAAGACATGTGTAGGTTCACTGGTGGTTCTAGATAGTCAATAGTGTGTGTGTGTGTGTGTGTGTGTGTGTGTGTGTGTGTGTGTGTGTGTGTGTGTGTATGTTCTAGACCACCAAGCCCCACTCTCAATCACTCTGTTTACACCTGAAGTACTGAATTATGGATGTAGATTAAAATGGGTTTTAAAAAATGGGTGGAATTCCCCTTCGGAACACTCATGTCGTGTATGAATGTCCTGTAGCTTATAAATGGCTTTGTTCAGGTTCAGTCAGGCCGGCTCAGCGTGGAGCTCCCAACATGCACCCACACGTGCTGTAGCTGCTAACTCTGGAGCGTAACTGCAAAACCATCAGTGGTTCAGCCTTCAAGTCTGGAACAGGTCAAGGCAGGTCTCTTTCTTCTCCTTTTCTTCTCTCTCTTTCTCTCTCGTGCTCTCTTTTATGGTTCCCAGCTGGCTGATTAGCCTAGCGGAGCTGCGGTTGAAGCTACTGCCACAGCTGGAGGGCTGTTTGCTTCTGCTCAGCGCTTCACCTGCTTTATCCACCAAAAGCAGGATCATCCTGAGTACCCCAAACACCTGGGGGCTGTTGGATTGTCACTTCAGCTGGGTAATTTAAGCCCAGCTTCAGGATTGTTCAGCAGGAGCAGTAGAATAGCGCTACTGCTGGAGGAATTTGACTCGAAGGTGCCATAGTCAGTTACCATTTATTTATTATTTAAATTGTTCTCTGATGTTCTGCATGGAAGGAATGTGTAAAAAAAAAAAAAACCCAGATGTGGTTCTACATGGCCATTCCCCTCCCTATGATCTGGTTCTAAGGAAATGACCTGTTTCCCCTTTTTAGGTGAGCTCCTCATGAATAATTAGATGAGCTCTGCTCTGATTGGCTGGTTTACAGCGAGACACAGTGATGATCACACAGAAGCACCATGTGGAAATAGACTAAATGAAATGGGTAAATAAGCTCCGCCCTCTTACTACTTAGTTAGCTATGCTAGTTACTTGGCGCTAATGCTAGTAGCTAACGTTCCCTATACTGGCTACTGGCTTTTCATCTGGAAGTCAACACAGTAGATTAAATTTGTTCCACACTGTGGAACTCTCAATTTAAGATGATCAGCTTCCACCGGCAAACACGGATACAATCACACAGCATGTCTACTACTCACAGGCTGCTATTGGGGTTGTAATGTTAATAAAGGTGGAGCTGCTCCTCTCCTCAGTTTCCTTAGGGTCAAACACTGAGCAGAGCTGCTCCATGTTGTCCAAGAGTTTGGGATGCTGTCTGGAGTGACATGTGCAGACTGTGGAGACTGGATTAAAGTCGCTCCGGGGTTCTGTTAAAGTTGTGGGAGCTGGAGTTTTTGAGAGTTTTCCATTCCAACTTATATGGTGTCACAGCTACATTCTGGCACCTGTACAAGATGCAGGATGTAAGGTGGAACGGAACGTTGGATTAAGAAGCTAGTTTAACTTTAGCCTGGTTTAAAGATGAACCTCCACCATGAAGAGTGTCGACATCCCGCTGGATTTCTCCACCATGTTGTGGATGTTTAGTTTAGCTGTTCTGTAGCTCCGTTGTGGTTGTATGTAAATGTTGGCGGTGTATATATTAATGGGTCTGTTCCGTAACAGTTTAGGATTTTGGAATCGGCCCATTTTCCCATCCTATTTTGGGAATGCAGCATTTGTATCTGAAGGAGGAACAACAGTGTGTGGGGTTCACGATGTGTGAGTTCTTTGCACTGTACTCTACTCATTACATCGTCACAGTGAAAGTCTGACTGTTAGCAAACATGCATTGTTAGCTGCATTCGCCTCGTCGCTGCAGTCCTCACACTAAGGAAGGAAGCTGCAGAGGGCCTGTGAGAGGTAGCCCGGATCTGTGGTGCTCCTGGGTTTACTGTGAGATCCGGGCTGTGGTTCATTACGGCTCTTTATGGTTCTTTATGGTCTTATTGTTTATTTTTCCTCCTGGTAACTCTTATCATCAACACTGTGACTCAGCCCTCGGTCATCAGATCTGCGCCTGGGGGTCAAAGTTCAGCCCTTGAAGAGTCCTTACTGTTGACTATCCTGCTGACCTTTGTATGCGTGAGCAGGACGTGTGTGAGAGAGAGCGTGCAGACAGTTCAGACCGAGCGTCTAAACAACCTTCACAGCAGCTGAATCCTGATTACAGCAGAAACTCCTCCAACAGGTTTGCAGTAATGTAACTCTAATTAAGCTGAACATTAGGGCAGGCCCTCAGTAAAGCCTGAGCTGACACGGCTAAAGATTTATCACAGTGTTGGAAACATGATGCAAACATGAAGCCTAGTAAAAATTCATATCACTAAGTAATACTAACGAATTGAATAGTAGGTGAGGATTTTGAACCGTGTGGAGTCTGGGGGCTCCAGCAGGGGGCAGTGTAGAGCTGCGTCGTATGTTTCAGCTTGGCTGTACTCTGCTTATGCTAAATTCTACTGAGACAGCATTTCACTTGCTGAGTCATGTTTGTTTACTTGAGCTGGAGATGTTATGGGCATTAGAACTAGTGATCAGTGACTGCTAGGAAGCATGAGAGCTAATCAGTCGGTTTGGTCACCTTTAGGCTTGTGTTGTCATACACTACATATTTTGAAATCGGAAAAACCCTTGGAATGGGATTAGTGGTGCAAGAGGAATGTGGAGTAACACAGGACACACCCTGGACAGGTCGCCAATCCATCACAGGGGCCTTTCATCCTTTCACACACACATCTAACCTGTCAGATAGCATGATGAACATCCAGGCACGACTTCTGCTGTCCTGTTGATGGCGCCTTGTTCTTCAAGGTGAGCAACCTCCAGACCCCAGTGAAATAATGTCTTAGTGAAATTCCTTTCACTCAGCGTTCAGAACTTGTTGAGTGTCGAACACAGTAAAACCGTTAGGGTCTCGCGTAGCCCTGTTCCAGGACTGGAGGCAGGTTTTATCCTGTATTAGGGCTGCAACATGCGGCTGTATTGATGGTCGAATAGTCAACCGATTATTGAAACAAATAATCGATTATTGGAATTAAGTCAATCAATTACCGAATAACTCTAATGTAGCTTTCCAGTTAGCTTTTGAATTTAGCCTAAGGTAGTTTTATGTGTTAGCTGTGAATGAAGACAATACAATATGATAATTACTCATTCTCATCCTGCAATATTTGAAGGTTCACTGTTTTAATGAACTTCCCTGCTAATACAGAACATGTATAGAACTTCAGGGTCTTGTTCATCTCAACATTTAAAATCAAGCTCGGCGATATAGCAGCAACACAGTATAACAAAACTAAATCGGTTTTCTGCTTTAACATGTGCGGCTGCCTGTCTGCACACTGTTACTGCTAAGCTCCACGTCAACTAATTGTTGCTGCCCTGTCGTGTACTTCCTTATAGGACCCGTGTTGCTCTGTGTTTACCTGCGTCAGTGCTGGAGGGCTGTCACGGAGGTCAGCCTCCAGGTCTGCACCATACAGCACAAAGAAAAGCGGCTGTTAGTTTTCACAGTGCACAAACCGGTCAGGCCTGAAACCAAACTCTGTCCGGGGGGGCTGTTTAGAGGGTCTGAGTTCATTCGGCCTGTTTACATATTCACTGTGGACCAGGAGTGACTCAGTGTCCAAGTCTGCTCCAGTGGCTGAAAGTGTCCAGGTGTGAAAACGCCCGGAGTGGTTTATCACAGCCTATTATATGGTAATTAACCATCTCGCTCCTGACAAGCTGACTGCTGGAGTGGATTTGATTGAGTAGAACTTGAAGATCACTCAGCCTGTGTATCAGGTTAGGTACTTGTAAGTCCTCACAGTTCTCCTGTCTGCAGATACAAGGAGAGGCGGGGTGGGGCTCAGTGAGTAACACCAGGTGAAGTCAGGTCGACTGTTGTGAGTTAGAGGTCGCGGTCGGTAGTCACCGTCTTTGGTGATGTTAGTTGTTGTTGTTGTTGTTGTTGTTGTTTTTGTTGTTGTCTTTTGGGGGATTTAACACCTCAGATATCAACCTTACAGAGTCTAGAACAAATAAATACAATAACAGAGTCTAGAACAAAACTTATTAAAGGAGTGATGATGATTGTCATAGTTGAATAATGATGGTTACATCACTTCCAAGTTAACAGAGACTAAAGGACCATATAGCCACTGAAGAGGCACCTATAGTATGATGCTGATCCTAACTCTGACAAGCAGTTCAGTATGAGCCTGGAAATCACTGTATCATATAGGCCTTTACTGTGTTTTAGTTAGGGCTGGAGGGCACATGCTACCGCCCTCTGACTGTGAGGGAGTAAACCTGGTGGGTCTGAGTTCTGCTCTCTGATTCACACACAGAAAATCAGCCTTATCTGAGAGCAGGGGTGAAGGGCTTTGGAAAGAGTTTGTGCTGAAATGAATGATGTCTGTATTTAGAAGATGAAGCCAGGAGAATTGTGGGATAGGAGCTCTTTAACTGGGGCTGTAATTGATTCAGCGTGCTGGTTTGTGCTGGTGCTCTTCACGGCTACTACACTGCTAATGCTGTTGGAGGTGTGGAGCAGTGTGAACACTGATACATTGAAGTATTTAGTCAGTCACCAATTTTAAAAAAGATGAGAGAGGCCTGTTAATTGACATTCATAGGTAGACCTCAACTATGAGAGACAAAATGTGGAAAAAATGAATGAGAATGTCATTTTGTGATTTTTAAAGAAGATGAAGCCATGGTGGATAAGTATTTGGTCAATGATAGGAGCTGGCTGTTAACTGGGGCTTCTTTTTTAATTGATTCAGCACTCATTTGCTGTTTGTGCTTGGTGAAGTCGTTAACGGCTAAACTACACTGCTCAAACACTCACAATCCAAACTCCACTATGGTGGACGAAAGAGCTGTCGGAGGACACCAGAGTAGACCCACCAGTGAAGAATCTGATACATGCTAAGCAATAATCAGAAAATGTACAAGACTGCCGAAATGATGAACTGCAGGAAGCTGGGACCAACGTTACAAAGGCTACCATCAGCAACACACTACGACGCCAGGGACTCAGTCTTTCTCATATCCAGGCAAAGTTTGCTCAGAAGAGTATTGCGAGAATGTCATATGGTCAGATGAAACCAAAGTGTCTCTCTGTTTCTCATGCTTTGGGGCTGTTTCTCTGCAAAGGGACCAGGACGACTGGTCCCCGTGTACATGAAAGAATGAATGGGGCCATCTCACTCCTTCCATCTCATTCTTTCTCAAAGTCCTCTAGCCATCTCGCTCCACTCTTTGGAGGGAGTTGAAAGTCCGTGTTGCCCGCCGACAGCCCCAAAACATCTCTCTCTATCTCTCTCTCTGTCCTCAGTCTTTCTCTCTCTCTGTCCTCAGTCTTTCTCTCAAAGTATTGAGATGAACTTGTTATTGTCCTCAGTAACTGTTTTTCTCTTTGCAAATGTCTTTCTCTCTCTCCTCAATTTTTTATCCTCATTTTGTCTTCATAGTTCATCTCCTATGATGTCTACAGGCTCTGTCATCTCTCTCTGTCTATTCTCTCTCTAAATCTATTTTCCTCTCTGTCTCTGTGTGACCGTGACTGTTTCTCTGAAAACCAGTGTCTCTCTGTCTCTCCCTCCTCAGGCTCTGTCCCTCTCTGTCCCTCTCTGTCTCTCTCTGTCTCTCTCTGTCTCTCTCTCTCTCTCTCTCTCCCCTCAGACTCTGTCCCTCCTGCCGTCTAAGGTGTTGTATGTATTTGCTCCATTGCATCAGTTTCTCCTCTGCATCAGTCTGGTGCTCTTTCTCTCTCTGCTACTCTGTCTTTTCACTGTAACGGTCTCACACTAGTCTCTCTGAGTGACCAGTCTCTCAGTGTCCTCTCTTCCTCTGTTGAGTATGAAATTTGTATTGTAGCCGCAATTTAGAAGCAAGTGGCAGGTCACAGATCAGGTAGAGACTTCACTAAACTAAACTTTATGTGAATGAATGATGCAGCAATATTCTCTTTCCGAGCTCTCTGAGAATTTGTTCCTACCAGAATTTCATCCCATCTGTGTGGTGCTAAACATGGAAGTGAGATTCCTGGTGTGCTTTCCTCTCCTCTCCTGATCTGTATGCACATATTCTGAGACTCAAAGGAGAAAGAGGTATGGAAGTGGGTATTGTTGATCTCTCTGGTTAGTAGGTCCCTCCATAGCTAGCTAGATAAGTCATCATGCTAATCTTAACCAGGTTTGGTTTCCATGTACATTTGATGGATATATTACATAAGTGCAAAGCGTTACAGTTACAGTTCCCCCACTGAGTGTTGAAGTCCAGCCTTGCATCACGACAGAGCCTTTAGCGTGCATGCTGCTCTAGTGTCTGTAGGCGGACTGAACAGGCCGAGGATGGAACATCCTTTTCCATCATTACAGCACCGGCTGTCAGGACTTCATACTGCTGGTAAAGGCGACACTGTGAGGTGGTATTATTACACGTGAGAAAATAAGACAAAGGCACCTTTAGCTCGGTAGCAGGATTGCCCTGGGAGGATTTCTGGAAAAGTCATTCTCAGGAATAGGCTTTGAAATTAGTGTGTGTTTTTATTTTGTCAGCCATCCGTGATTGCAGAAAATGAACCCCGTATGAACCTCTGCATAAACACAGTGGCCTGATAAGATCTCAGAGAAGCAGAAGATAATTAGGCTACTATTCATAGCAACAGTTTAAACAGTTCAGTCTTTTTTTTTTCCTTTCGTTTTCAGTTGTTTCATTTTACGGGAATGAACACTGAAACATCCCTCCTCAGATTCAGTGCAGTAATAATGTTCTGCTCCACTGTGTTTTACAGCGTAACAGGCACACAGATTTCATTCCCCGTTATGATGAGGAGGCTGCAAATGGAGCTGTCTCTGTGCTACGTGTGTGATTATGCTGTATGATTATTGATCGTCCGGTGAGATGGTCAGTCAGTCAGATCATAAACACAAAGGCCTGTGGAGTATCTGTAAATCCTGTTACACAGCACTGCAGACTGGGAGAAAGTGATGTGCTGTTAGAAAGCCTCTCTCGCTTGCTCTCTCTCCCTCTGGGTATGAAAAGAAGAGTTTCCTTGAAAACAAATTTTGGAAGAGTAGAGCTGTTTTCCACTCCCCACACACACACACACACACACACACACACACACACACTGCTTTTTCAGCATAATTGCTGTCGCTTTCACTGCAGGCCTGTAATCAGCATTCCACAGTGTCCAGCTGATCTGACCGTTATGAGACAGCACAGAGTAATGCACAGCGTTACAGTGTAAGACACGGTGTACTACACAGCATTACTTACCGAGTAACACACAGCTTAACATTAGGGGTGACCTAAAGGTGTATCCCATGCAGTGTCCCATGGAGTATATTCCATTATCCCATGCAAAACCCATTGTGTAACTGCTTAACATGATGTGTATCTCACAGTGTTATCCCATTTCGTATTCACATATAGCATATGGAGTGTTCCATTGAGTAACACATAACTTAGCCCAGGGCGTGTTCCAGGGCGTGTTTCATAGCTTAGCATCAGAAATGTCATTTAGTGCAACACAAAGTTTAACATGTGGGGTGTCCCGTGGGGTGTCCCGTGGGGTGTCCCGTGGGGTGTCCCGTGGACAAATGCACAAATTAACATATAGAGCTTGCCATAAAGTATTCCATAGCATATCTAATGGATTCATATACAGCATAATGTGTGAAGTATCCCAAGGAGTAACACACAGCTTAAACATGGAGTGTCCCGTTGGAGTGTCCCGTTGGAGTGTCCCCAGCTTAACATATGGAGTGTCCCATTGGAGTGTCCCATTGGAGTGTCCCATTGGAGTGTCCCATTGGAGTGTCCCATTGGAGTGTCCCATTGGAGTGTCCCATTGGAGTGTCCCCAGCTTAACATGTGGAGCGTCCCATAGGTGTGCCCCCAGCTTACCATGTGGAGCGTCCCATTGGAGTGTCCCCAGCTTAACATGTGGAGCGTCCCATAGGTGTGCCCCCAGCTTACCATGTGGGGTGTCCCATTGGAGTGTCCCCAGTTTACCATGTGGAGTGTCCTCAGTTTAACATATGGAGTGTCCCATTGGAGTGTCCCCAGTTTACCATGTGGAGCGTCCCATTGGAGTGTCCCCAGCTTAACATGTGGAGCGTCCCATAGGTGTGCCCCCAGCTTACCATGTGGAGTGTCCCATTGGAGTGTCCCCAGTTTACCATGTGGAGTAGATCACCTCAGTTACAACATGTGTAAATGCGTCCCATTGTGAGTGTCCCACCAGTTTACCATGTGGAGTGTACTCTCAGCTTTTACCATGTAAGTATACGAATCCAGTGTCCTCAGATTTTAACATGAGTGGCAAGCACAGTTCCCAGCATGCAATGAGTGTCCCATTGAGGAGTGGAGTGTCCCCAGTTTACCATGTGGAGTGTCCCCAGTTTACCATGTGGAGTGTCCTCAGTTTAACATGTGGAGTGTCCCATTGGAGTGTCCCCAGTTTACCATGTGGAGTGTCCCCAGTTTACCATGTGGAGTGTCCTCAGTTTACCATGTGGAGTGTCCCCAGTTTACCATGTGGAGTGTCCTCAGTTTACCATGTGGAGTGTCCTCAGTTTACCATGTGGAGTGTCCTCAGTTTACCATGTGGAGTGTCCTCAGTTTACCATGTGGAGTGTCCTCAGTTTAACATGTGGAGTGTCCTCAGTTTAACATGTGGAGTGTCCCATTGGAGTGTCCCCAGCTTACCATGTGGAGTGTCCTCAGTTTAACATGTGGAGCGTCCCATTGGAGTGTCCCCAGTTTACCATGTGGAGTATCCTCAGTTTAACATGTGGAGCGTCCCATTGGAGTGTCCCCAGTTTACCATGTGGAGTGTCCTCAGTTTACCATGTGGAGTGTCCTCAGTTTAACATGTGGAGTGTCCCATTGGAGTGTCCCCAGTTTACCATGTGGAGTGTCCCCAGTTTACCATGTGGAGTGTCCCCAGTTTACCATGTGGAGTGTCCCCAGTTTACCATGTGGAGTGTCCCCAGTTTACCATGTGGAGTGTCCTCAGTTTACCATGTGGAGTGTCCTCAGTTTACCATGTGGAGTGTCCCTTTACAGTGCAACCTAGAGTTTACCATGTGGAGTGTCCTCAGTTTACCATGTGGAGTGTCCTCAGTTTACCATGTGGAGTGTCCTCAGTTTACCATGTGGAGTGTCCTCAGTTTACCATGTGGAGTGTCCTCAGTTTACCATGTGGAGCGTCCCATTGGAGTGTCCCCAGCTTAACATGTGGAGTGTCCCATTGGAGTGCCCCCAGCTTAACATGTGGATTGTCTTTGGTCAGTAGACAGGACTGCAGCTCTCAGATGCTGTGAGAGACAGTACTCGGATGTTTGGGGTTTTGAACTGGAAAAGTTTTCCTTAATGTGGCCGAGTGTTTGGGACTTCGGGGAATCCCCGCTGGTGAAGTTCGCCTTATCCCTCTCCTCATCTGTCTGCTCAAACAGCACTCTTAAAGAAATAGCCAAGCATCAAATTTAGACAACACAAAGCTGGTGCTGTGGGCGAGTGTCGTGTGTGCTCATGTACTCGTGTTTTGTTGTGGGTTTATTGTGGAAGATTTTTCATGTATCGGTGCTGAAGCAGCCTGGGGAACACAGCGAGTGTTGACCTCAGCATTGAAAACTTGTGAGTAATGGTAATGAAAGCACAGATGTAGTTTGAGGGTCTGTTTTTTTGCTGTTCTAATACAGGTGTGAAGGTGTCTGTGTTTCTGTGCTGCAGCTGCAGTGACGCACCTGAACACGCTCCAACACGCTTACCTGTTGGAGGCACATCACAAACGACCTAGTGATTCATTATTCTGCTTAGAAATACATGCTCAGAGTACGACTGAACATTCCAGACAAAATATAAGCATCATTATTCTGTGATTTATTCCATTCCTGTACACTGTGATCTATTATACACATCTAAAATCAATAAAGCCCAATCATGTGATGCAGCACAGTCTATCATGTGAAAAGAGAGAAAGAAGGAAAGAAAGTACAGAAGAGCCACAGAGTATGGGAAGTGTTATGACCATATCGATATCCATTTAGTTCTGAAAAGATAAGAGATTTTAAGAATGGCTCCACTCTCGCACCACCCACTCACTTTCACCTGCTCCACCCCTGCGTTTACATGTTAGGGAGGAAGTGCTGTAGGTATTCTTTGACCTCTCACTGTATTCTCATGTTTCTCATTAGGCTGAGTGTATAACCCACTCTAAATGTAGGTATTGTGGTATTAACTGTGTTGTCCACACTCAGTACAGTCAAACACAGACGTTAGTGGGCGGAGCCTGTAGAGAGTGATTGACCTGAGCTGACTGAGGGAGTATGAATGTCTTTGGGTTGTTTTAAATAACATTCCAGCCCTAAATAGCTGCACTGACTCACACGGTGCTGTAAGGAGCCGAGTGGACCACATATACCATTTTAAAACAGTAATCTAATCTCTCTCTCGCTGTATCTCTCTCTCTCTCTCGCTGTATCTCTCTCTCTCTCTCTCTCTCTCTCTCTCTGTATTTCTCTCTCTCTCTCTCTCTCTCTCTGTATTTCTCTCTCTCTCTCTCTCTTTCTCTGTATTTCTCTCTCTCTTTCGCTGTATCTCTCTCTCTCTCTCTCTCTCTCTCTCTCTCTCTCTCTCTCTCTCTCTCTCTCTCTCTCTCTCTCTCACTGTTTCTCTCTCTCTCTCTCGCTCGCTGTATCTCTCTCTCTCTCTTTCTCTGTATTTTTTTCTCTCTCTCTGTATTTTTCTCTCTCTCTTTCTCTCTGTATTTTTCTCTCTCTCTTTCTCTCTGTATTTCTCTTTCTCTCTCTCTTTCGCTGTATCTCTCTCTCTCTCTCGCTGTATCTCTCTCTCTCTCTCTCTCTCTCGCTGTATCTCTCTCTCTCTCTCTCTCTCTCTCTCTCTCTCTCTCTCTCTCTCTCACTGTATCTCTCTCTCTCTTTCGCTGTATCTCTCTCACTGTATCTCTCGCTGTATCTCTCTCTCTCTCTCTCGCTGTGTCTCTCTCTCTCTCTCTCTCTCTCTCTCTCTTTCTTTCTTTCTTTTTCTTTCTCTCTCTCTCTCTCTCGCTCTCTCTCTCTCTCTCTCTCTCGCTCTCTCTCTCTCTCTATGTCTGTTTTACTCTCTTGCTCTCTCTGCTGCAGAGCTAGCTTAGATTCATTAGTGTGTGTTGGGTGGAGATGGGGAATTCCATGGCTGCTGATGCCTCTCTCTTTCACACACACCTTCTTTTTTTTTTTTTTTTTTTTTTTGTTGTTGTTGTTAATGGAGATAATTGTTCTTTGTGCCACATCACTGAGGATTTACACACAGGATTTTCTCCACAAAACGTTTTTAGCTGTGTTTTAAGGGGCAGTCATTGGCTGAAGGTCAGGGAACCAGCCTTATAACCAGAGGGTCACTAATGCAGTTCCCTGTGAGGACACAACTAAAGTGTCCAAGAGCCAGGTACCTAACCCCCGAACTGCTCCCTGAGCATCGTGGATAGGGCTGCCCACCGCTACGGCAATAGTGCTCACTGCCCAAATTACCTATTATTTGATGTATTTGATGTCACAGCCGTTGTTGGTGCTGATGGATGTGTTGCACACTGTTGTGGGTTCGGTGCGGTTTGGTCACATGGGACTTATTATTAATTCATTTATTAATAGTAATTGTGAAAATAGGTGAACCTTAACTGTTGAATGTACATGTATGTATTTATGTGTGTGTACATATATATATATATATATATATATATATATATATATATATATATATATATGTATGTATGTGCAGATGAGTAAACGTTTAACAAGTGCAACAATATTAATATCAGGACTTATTAACCTGCTAGGTAGGATAGATTTAGGATCAGAATTCAATATTCAAGGATCAGGTGTTAGTATTGATATTGTGAATGTTGAAAAGGTGGTATCGGTGCATCTCTAATCGGGGAGCTAAGGGTATGATCAAGGGACGGACCACTCCAGTGTCCAAACCTCAATACCCTGAATGTTGATGTTAAATCATCTTTTAAGACTGAACTGTGGAGGTGTGTCTGCAGACTCTTTGAGCTTGAAGTGTAATAAAGAGTGTATGAATGAAGGCTGGTCTCTTTGTGGTGCCGTCTAAGATGGAGGTTAAGGTATTGTAGATTAGAGCTAAGTGTGGGGTTTTACACTGTCTGGAGAGATTACACACAATTTCCCTCCATCTTCCCTGTATTTACCTGTATGACAGACACAAACACTGACCTTCTGCTAGACGTGTGGTGTGTGCAGAGTGGATGGCGGAGAGTCGCTGCTTCCTTATTGGACCAAGGCACGCCGTTGATTCCGACTCATTAATCATTACTGCCGCTGGCTCAGCAAGTCACTTTCAGTGGATTTGAGCAGCATGTTGGGGGATATACAGCCGGGAATTTCAATTACGATATCAGGCTCGGCTTTATAATCAGATGGTTTGGGCGTGGACCATCGTGTGCAAATAATACGGTACAAATAAAAGTTCTCAGTCAGTTTTATGCTATCTCTTCAGGATGTTGTATGGTGGACCTAAACTGGACCCGAGAGTCTTACTGATCTTCATATGATCCTGTTATATCCTTAATTTAGTTTTGTGTTTATTGACTTTTATCACAATCACTCGCCGGAGAGAGGGACTGCACCGTGTTAACAAATAAAGACTAAATCAGAATCGTGAATGCTGTCAGATTAGGTTAACCCGCTGCTAATGAGGGCTAAAGTAAGAGTTAGCATTTCAGCTCATCATCTAAATGGACAATGTATACAGAGTGGACTGTGTTACCTGTCCTAACATACCAGCTTAGACTCATGAAAGCCTTGGCTAAGGAGTTGGGCCAGTGTTTGCGAACATCCACTCAGAAAACTATGCTGTGTAGCATAAAAGCCCCCCAAGGGTTCCGACTGGGAACCACTAATCTAGATAACAGATGTAGAACATCCGCAAAGAAACCGCATTCTTGAACGAGCTTTGTTCAGGATGTAACCTGGATCAGAGAGAGACGAGGCACCCAATGTTCAATCTACATTCTGTTGTTTGTGGAATGAGTCAGAATCACACCTTCAACAAACGCATTTGACATTTGCCACCCTGTCGCTGATCTGCCCGCCCCTTACAAGCGCCAAGAGCACTGCTTCTATTTACAGACAGGCTTTTCGCTCTCCTACCTTTCCACACATAACCTGTCGGTTCTTTACCAGAAGAAATGACCCAATATGGAGCCCTGAGGGACCTCACCGTGTGTCTGAGTCAGAGTTAGCGTGTTGGTGTTTGATTGGCAGCCGGAGGTCCTGCCAGCTCTTGGCCCTCCAGGTGTGAAAAAGGCTGTGAAAGATGTGTAGGAATGTGCGAGCGTTTCGGGTTCGGGCTCCTCTGGTCTCGCGCAGCTAATGGTGCTCACATAACAGGCTACTGACAGGCACTTTGGCACGGCTCAGGGAGAACATTATCAGCAGTAACATTATCGCCTGGTCTGAACCGCTTTTTGGAAACGTATTTATTTGACTTTAAACTTGTTTCTTCCAAAAATGGCTCGCTGCTGCGTGGTCTGGTTTATTCTTTATTTTTGCTGTGATTACACCTAATAAAGTTCTCCCACTGTTGCCAAACTCAGGCATGCAGAACACCAGCCGTAATCCTGAAGGCCAAGCATTGCCTGTCTGAACTGTTTTGTTCCTTTTTGGACTTGTTTGATAAACCGGCCCTGCCGATTGTTTCTTGTAGAGAAGCACCTATCGTGTCTAGATTTCCGCATGATGAATGGTCAAGATGGTGAAGCCAAGTCCTTCCGAGTGGTCTGATGTGAAATGCTCAGAATGTTTCACAGTTGTGATGATGACATCCACATCTCCGACATGAGATGGTTCTGAATACTGAGACGCTGTTTATGATGGTTTGGAGAAGACTTCAGCCTTAAGCTCCATTCATGGTGGAGGGATACATGCTGCAGGGCGCTGTGAGGTAAAATAGTCCCCCAAAGAAACTTAATATTTCCAGGTTTCCCATCATCAACATCACATACACACATTTAGAAGACACGTGTGGGTTCACTGGCGGTTTAGAGAGTAAATACAGTGTCTATATGTGTTCTAGATATGGAGAACCCCAGTTCCCATCACCACTTTTGTACAGACCACCTCACTGAACCACCTCACACCAAACCCACTCCCAGCCACTCTGTTTACACCTCCCACTAAACCCGCTCTCAATCACTCTGTATACACCTCACACCAAACCCGCTCTCAATCACTCTGTATACACCTCACACCAAACCCGCTCTCAATCACTCTGTATACACCTCACACCAAACCCGCTCTCAATCACTCTGTATACACCTCACACTAAACCCGCTCTCAATCACTCTGTATACACCTCACACCAAACCCGCTCTCAATCACTCTGTATACACCTCACACTAAACCCACTCTCAGTCACTCTGTATACACCTCACACCAAACCCGCTCTCAATCACTCTGTATACACCTCCCACTAAACCCGCTCTCAATCACTCTGTATACACCTCACACTAAACCCGCTCTCAATCACTCTGTATACACCTCACACCAAACCCGCTCTCAATCACTCTGTATACACCTCACACTAAACCCACTCTCAGTCACTCTGTATACACCTCACACCAAACCCGCTCTCAATCACTCTGTATACACCTCCCACCAAACCCACTCTCAGTCACTCTGTATACACCTCACACTAAACCCGCTCTCAATCACTCTGTATACACCTCACACCAAACCCGCTCTCAATCACTCTGTATACACCTCACACCAAACCCGCTCTCAGTCACTCTGTATACACCTCACACCAAACCCACTCTCAGTCACTCTGTATACACCTCACACCAAACCCACTCTCAGTCACTCTGTATACACCTCACACCAAACCCGCTCTCAGTCACTCTGTATACACCTCACACCAAACCCGCTCTCAGTCACTCTGTATACACCTCACACCAAACCCGCTCTTAATCACTCTGTATACACCTCACACCAAACCCGCTCTCAATCACTCTGTATACACCTCACACTAAACCCGCTCTCAATCACTCTGTATACACCTCACACTAAACCCGCTCTCAATCACTCTGTATACACCTCACACTAAACCCGCTCTCAATCACTGTGTATACACCTCACACCAAACCCGCTCTCAATCACTCTGTATACACCTCCCACCAAACCCACTCTCAATCACTCTGTTTACACCTCACACTAAACCCGCTCTCAATCACTCTGTTTATACCTCACACCAAAC
>JAMWET010006298.1:367500-370000 GCA_024036415.1 Prochilodus magdalenae
ATTAGAGAGACCGATGGATCGGTTCATCCCTCAATCAGGGTGTGAAACCTCATCTGAGCGGAAGTGAAGAGGGTAGGGTAGTCAGATTAATCGAGCATCAGTCGATAGTCAGGCGATTATAGGAGTGATGGCTACTTGCAGCTCTGCAGCACATACAGTCATATCCTGTGACTAATCATCCTTCATGTGTATCTGCTGCTTATCAACGCTAAAACAGCTATTTCCTCCACTACCGTCCAGCAGCCCCCGCAGCTCCCTCTCCTCCTCGCGGCTGGTCCGGGGTCAGATCCTCACCTGTCTGTCCTCCGACTGTATTACAGCTATAATTATGAACACACAGAAGCTGCCAGCGACACCACAGATACGGAAATGTTCCTCAGACTGAGGCAGATTCACACCGACTCGTTTCCGAACATGCAGGAGTTTCAGGTTTATATTCACTGTTAGCACTGACTGTTTCCGACCCACTATCAGATACCTCAGCTCTAAACACATGTTCTAGACGTCCCATTTGAAGGTACACACCGACACTTCTTACTTATTTATTTAGAATGTATTCTGTTTAAACTATATAAACTGAACCTGAGATTAATTATAATTGACTTAAATTTGATTATTTTATTGATTATGCTAGAACTTGATTTCCAGGCATTGATTTTTAGACTTTAAAAAATAATCAGTGTACATTTCCATTTAGCTAGATCACCCTTTTGCTGATGTGAGCAGGTTAGCTAGCTGGGTTTCAGTAATTATGCTAGCTCTATGTTCTAATACGATGTATTACAGTCTGTCAGAATTAAGTTGTGGCTCATATCGCCCCCTACACTTCCTGTAGTGTATTACATTCTGTCAGAATGAGCTTGTGGGTCACATGAACATTAAAATGTAATGAAAATGTTCTTTGTTTTTTGGGTTGTTGTCTGGTGACCAAGAATGTTTGTGATGGTAGGTCTGTTACAGAGATCTGGCTTTCATCAGCAGAGAATGGGAGAGAGGGAGAGAGAGGGAGAGAGAGAGGGAGAGAGAGAAAGGGAGAGAGAGAGAGAGGGAGAGAAAGGGGGAGAGAGAGGGAGAGTAGTACAGAGACGGTATGTGAGTAAGTGAAGGTGGGTCTGCACCTGAATCAACATCTCCAAACTGTTTTTTATTAATCCACTTCCTCAGTACAGCCCGAGGGCACAGTAACACAAACCAACACCAGCAGTGCCACCCAAACAAAAGGGGCTTCCTCAGCTCACTTTCCCAGATTTCTCACTGCCCTGGATAACATTCAGCCAATCAGAGCGGTCTGTGGGCAGGATATTTCTGATGGGCAGATCAACTCTCCACAATACAAAGGGAGCGAGTGTTCTACAGTTTCTCATTAGGTTGAGTGTATAACTCTAAGCTCTAAATGTAGGTATTGTGGTATAGACTGAGTCTGTTCTACAGTTTCTCATTAGGTCGAGTGTATAACTCTAAGCTCTAAATGTAGGTGTTGTGGTATAGACTGAGTCTGTTCTACAGTTTCTCATTAGGTGGAGTGTATAACTCTAAGCTCTAAATGTACTGAGTGCTGTTCTACAGTACTGTGGTATAGACTGAGGTCTGTTCTACAGTACAGTTTCTCATTAGGTGGAGTGTATAGCTCTAAGCTCTAAATGTAGGTACTGTGGTATAGACTGAGTCCTGTTCTACAGTTTCTCATTATTAGTGTAATAACTATAAGCCTCTAAATGTAGGTGTGTGTGGTGGAGTCTGTGTATAGTATAGCTCTAAGCTCTAAATGTAGGTATTGTGGTATATACTGAGTCTGTTCTACAGTTTCTCATTAGGTGGAGTGTATAACTCTAAGCTCTAAATGTAGGTACTGTGGTATAGACTCAGATATATTCTCAAATAAAGACTTTAGACTGGCTGATGGTGATTGTACAGAACTTATGTTCTTTGGCTGGACAGTCCTGCGTGTTTCCCATCATTCAGGTTCAGTGTGTTCCTCGGCGCGCTCTTTAGCGTGTTCCTCAGCGTGTTCCACTGCTTTAATCACTCCCTTTAATCACGCCTCAGCCTGTTCTGGGACTTTACCAGCTATTTGATGACGCTGTTCACTGAATTCCTGCTGTCTGCTCTAATCACTGTCAAATGCGAGAGAGGCAGAGAGAGAGTGAGCAAGACGGAGAGAGACAGGAAAAGAGGGTGAGAGGGGTGGAGGAGAGGGGGACAGAGAGAGAGAGAAAGGTGGAGATGGAAGGAGAGAGAGTGAGGGTTGTTATTATATCTGCCGATTTTTCCAGGTTCCTTGTTGATGATACCTATAGGAACGTTAGCTGAGTGCTAGTCCCAGCGATGTCCGTGTTCTCGAGTACTCGAGTGTGTTTAAGGTGCCTGTATACAAAACCTGTAATCAGTAATTTGGGCATTTGTTGAGTTGGAGCAAAGCCTGTTGGAGGACAGTGACTGATGTTCTAAAGTGTTCTTCATAATATACAGACAGCTCTTTAAGGGCCTGATGTCATCTTAC
>JAMWET010006298.1:375000-390000 GCA_024036415.1 Prochilodus magdalenae
AACTATATTTAAAATATAAAGATGGAAATTAATTAGTCTAGATAGTTGGATTCAGTTGGAGTGAATCGGTTTAAAGAGGAATGTCTGTGTGTGTGTGTGTGTGTGTGTGTGTGTGTGTGTTGAGGGGGCAGGGACTGAGCATGTTCCCACTGCCAGCTCAGCTTTAGCATGCTTGGCTAGCTGTGAGAAGCTCTGCCTGCTGTTGTGTGGAGTTTGGGTAAAGCTGCAGTTCACTAATCTGCTCTCCAGCCTTCAGCCTGATGACATAATAACACTAAACCTCCATCCATCACTGCTGCTCTCCACACATCACATACAGTGAGAGAGAGAGAGAGAGAGAGAGAGAGAGAGAGAGAGAGAGAGAAGAGAGATACACAAAGAGGCGAAGAGGCTAAACTGCTGTAGGCAGAATGGGTGGGGCTAAAGCTAAACTGCTGTAGGTGGAACTGGACAGGGGCTATTAATGAATAGTAATAATTAGTAGTGAATAGCGTGAGTGTGGTGAGAGGTGGTGAATTGTGATTATTAGTAAATAGAATGATTTAGTGAATAGTGATAAGCAGTTGAAAATAGTAGTAATTAGTGGTAAATAGTGATGAGTAGTAGTGGATGATGGATAGTGGTGAGCAGTACTAAATAGTGATTAGTAGTGAATAGTGATGGATAATGGTAAATAATGATTAGTGGTGAATAGTGATGGATAATGGTAAATAATGATTAGTGGTGAATAGTGATGGATAGTGGTGAGTAGTTTTGAATAGTGATGGATACTGGTGTATAGTGGTGAATAGTGATAAGCGGGGTGAGTAGTAGTGAATAGTGATGTATAGTGATAAGTAGTGGTGAATAATGATAAGTAGTGGTTAATAGGAGTTAATAGTGATATGTAGTGGTTAAAAGTAGTGAATAGTGATGGTTAGTGGTGAATAGTGATAAGTAGTGGTGAGTGGTAGTGAATAGTGGTGAACAGTGATAAGTAGTAGTGAATGGTAATGGAGAGTGGTGAGTTGTGGTGAATAGTGACGAGTTGTGTGAATAACAATGGATAGTGGTGAATAATGATAAGTGGTGGTAAATAGTGACGGATAGTGGTAAGTAATAATAGATAGTAGTGAGTAATGATAGATAGTGGTGAGTAGTGATAGATAGTAGTGAGTAATGATAGATAGTGGTGTGTAGTGATAGATAGTAGTAAGTAATGATAGATAGTGGTGAGTAGTGATAAATAATGGTGAGTAACAATAAATTGTGATGCATAGTCTTGTGTATTGGTAAATAGTGATAAGTAGGGATGAGTAGTGGTGAATTGTAATGGAGAGTGAGGAGTTGTGGTGGAGAGTGAGGAGTTGTGCTGAATAGTGACGAGCTGTGGTGAATAGTGACGAGTTGTGGTGAATTGTGACGAGTTGTGGTGAATTGTAATGGGTAGTAGTGAATTGTGATAAGTATTGGTGAGTAGTAGTGAATAGCGATGGATGGTGGTGAGTAGTGGTGAATAGCCCAGAGCTGTTTTATTACAAGATACAGTAGGCGATCAGTGAGTTTTAAAAGAGGCACAGCGTCCCCAGACTTTTGACAGGCTGTGTGGTCTGTGTTGCTGGGCTATTTTGGACGCAGGACCTCCTCTGCTGTGATTATAAGTTTGCAGTGTTTTTCCTGGACCTCTCTGTGGCCTGCAGGCCTTCCTCTGCCTCCTGAACTGTTAGCATTATGAAAGCATTAGTGCTAAATTCCTTCATTCCACATTCATAGCCACAGGCGGCCACTAGCTCTCCTTCTGCTGATATTGTTTTCTGGACTGCCAGTTCGGCGCACATGCTGGCTGTAAGTGTGACTACTTCCTCGATTCCTTTTAGGGACGAACAGATGGAGTTTAGGTCTGTCAGCATTAACCGTTAACCCGTCAGTGTCCATGTTGGATGAGGTAGACTTTGCGCTGAATGTTCTCTGGACAAATATTTCAGATCTATTAAACTTTTACCCTTTTAAAATGACATGTAGTGAAAATGAATGCCATAGATCCTTTTAGATGGTTATCTAAAATTACACTACATTTAATCACTCACATTAAACATCAGGACCCCCACAGGACCACCACAGAGCAGGTTTTATTTGGTGATGGTGGATCATTCTCAGCACTGCAGTGACACTGTGGTGTGTTAGTGTGTGTGGTGATGGTTTGAGTGGATCAGACACAGCAGTACTGCTGGACTGAGAACCGTCCACTGATCAGAACTATCCAGCTAACAACATGCTGTGGTCAGTGTCCTAGGGACAGCGTTCTGTGACCACTGATAAAGGACTAGAAGGATGACCAACACTGCACAGTGCAGCAGCAGAGTAGCTATCGTCTCTAACTGTACATCTGCAAGGTGGCGCAGCAAGGTAGGACTGTCTAATAGAGTGGACAGTGAGTGGACACAGTGTTTAAACACTCCAGCAGCACTGCTGTGTCTGATCCACTCACACCAGCACTGCACACACTAACATGCCACCATCACGTCAATGTCACTGCAGTGCTGAGACTGGTCCACCACCCACATAATAGCTGGTGGTCCTGTGGGGGTCCTGACCATTAAAGAACAGGGTAATACAGTATACAGAGAAACAGATGGACTACAGTCTGGAACTGTACATCTACAGAGTGTCCTACATGCGTCCTTCGTTGCAGTGATTATCTACATAAATGTTCAGGTGAAATGCGCTGAGGTTATTAATTTTACTGTTTGTATTTTTGGTCTTATTGATAGATTTGGTTGGTTAATCACACACTGTGCATCTTGTTGGTGTTCCCTCTATCAGATATGGGTTCAATAACACAGACAAGAAGAAACAAAAGATGGAGAATAAACATAATCGTCAATAAAACTGAGCTAATTTGTTGATCAGTTCGGACTGAAACTGGAAGTGTAAGGACGTGGATGTCGAACAATATTATTTTTGTGATTGCTGGAATTACAGAGAGGAGAGAGATGGAGACAGTCTGGATCAATAAGAGATTATTGTGTACACGTAGTGCGCTTCCCTTGTTGCCATCATTCATGAGGCCGAAGCAGCCAGAGAGAGAGAGAGAGAGAACAGAGGACGAGAGAGAGAGAGAGAGACACAGGGAGGATGAGAATGAGAGATAGGAAGGAAAAGAGAACGAGAGAAAGGAAGGGAGAGAGGCGGAGGGATAGAGGACATAAGAGGGGGAGGGAGAGAGGAAATCAAGCCCTAAATCTTTCATGAGTGTGAAACGGCAGTAATCCATAAGACACAAGCTGCCTGCTCCATTCAGCTGTCCGTTTATGGCTGTACTGAGCTGTTTTAGACTTGGGCGCTCTAAATGTCCTCGTCAGCTTTCCTCCTTTAATGTTATCAGGTTTAGCTGTGTGTAATAAACGTGTGGTATGATTTAACCTTTGCCTCCAAAACCAAAATAACATTTGCGGCGGTTAAAACGATTTTGCAGAGTTTCAAATTTAGCACCCAAAGCGTATCTGTGAAGCACATAGTGCTTTTATTTCCAGCATTCTATGTATAGCGAAGCGTTGCTGTGGCCCAGAATGGTTCTAATGGCGTTCTAAATTCGGTTCTGAGATTTAATGGTGCTAAACGGAAGCCCTTGTTGTGGCCGTTGCTATAGGGCAGCCAGGCAGCGGGAGACCGGTGTCATTGAGATGTGCTGATGCCGGTGAAAATGCTGGCAGGAAATCGATGGTGTTTTATTGAAAGCATTGAGATGGCGGGTGGTTGGTGACTCTGGGACACCCCTGTGCTCCCTTCACCCCTTCCTGCGTTCCTCTTATGCTTCCAAAAGCAGCCTTCACCCACTCAGACCTAAAGAAAGTGGCGGCTCAGTGTTTGGGTTGGGGCTTTTAAACATATTAATAGATGGAATCCTATGAAATACTTTAATACTGTATTCCAATGACACCTTTAAGCAGGTATGGGCACGGAGCGAGCTCCAGATCGTAGATCATAACAATGATAATACTCAAAATAATCATTATAATTGATTAATAATAATTTCAAATCCAGTTAAATTCCCTCCAGTTTCAAGGAGGGAAGCTTGTGGTTTGACTATTTCCCTCGTAGACACGCCCCTCTGTTGCAGTACCCGCACCAAGGATTTACACCAGACCATAGTAACATATACATAATTGGCCTTTAAAATAACATTAAAGTTATTTGATTGAACTGTCCCACTTTTTGCCGGTTGATACGTAGAAATTACTAAACCAATGGAAACAGCTGAAGCTAAAAAAAAAAAAACATAACTCGCACGCTCTCTACAGGTGTTCTAACAAGAAGTAGGGGCTTCTGTTTTTTCTTCAGCGTAAAGGCTGAAAAGGATTGACGGTTGAATCAGTAATCTGTCAATAATGTGTCTTTGGAATCTTTGGATTTATTTCATTCATATCTATGTTATCATATATATAATATCTGTAAATGAGTGTAGCTTTAGTTAAGGGAAATGTTAAGATGGTTTACAGTTGAGTAGATTTCTGACAGTATGTCTCTTTTGTAAATATTTTGATGAGCGGTCAGGGCTGGGTATTGACTGTGAGTGTATGTGTGGCCCACCTGCACTCCTGGGTTAAATTACACTAATTATATTTGACTGTTCATATGTACAGCAGTCACCAGCCAGTCAGTCAGTCTCTCTCGCGCTCTCGCTCTCTCCTGCTCTTTCTCTTTTGCCATTTATCGGCCCCTGTAGTATTTCCTTAGCGTGTGCTATTTGTAATACAGCACACCTTTCATCTTGAACGTTTTCTGTGCTGACCTCTTTCAATTCTCTTTTTTTCTTGTAGGTGATCGAGAACCCCCTAGTTCACTTGCAGTAGAGGACTGTTCGTCATCAAACGTCACCGAAGTCTGAGGTTCTCCCATAGGCTCTCAGAAGCCATCAGTACATCTCCACTACACAAATGTGCACCCTTCCAAAAAGGCAGCAAAGACGTCTCATATTGGGTTAGCTCCAGATATCACCATGACGGAAATCAAGGACACAACCAGCCGCCACCTAAGGCACAAGCTCCAGAGTCTGGGGAGGCGCCTGGATGAGCTTGAGGAGGCAACGAATAAACTTCACAAAGCTGAGGACGAGCTTTTAGACCTCCAAGACAAGATCATCCAAGCCGAGGGCAGTAACTCCTCCTTGCTTGGGGACGTTGAGGCACTTCGGAAGAGGGTGCTCAAAATTGAGGGTAAAGATGAAGAGGTCAGAAAGGCAGAAGACCTTTGTCGTTTGGTAAAGGAAAAGCTGGAAGCAGAAGAGAACCTGGCTAAGGAACTTAAAGCTGAAATAGAGCGTCTTCAGTGCAGAATGACGGAACTTGAGAAGCTGGAAGAGGCTTTTGGGAAGAGCAAGTCAGACTGCACCCAGCTCTGTCTCAGCCTTAATGAGGAAAAGAACCTCACCAAGAAACTTTCGTCCGAACTGGAGGCCCTGAAGGCCAGGGTGAAGGAGGTGGACTCCTCAGAGGCACGTTTAAACAGGGCAGAGCAGGCTATAACTGCCGAGATGGAGAAACTGAAAGCCCTCACTCAGACTTTCGTGACTGAGCGCAAAAGGCTCCTGGAAAAGCAGAGAGAGGATGAGAAGATTATTCTCAAACTGACTGAAAAGCTTGAGCGGCAAAAGAGCAAGCTAGGCTCATCAGACCACAGTTTTAACGAGTCCCGGGATATCCGAATTGAAGATGACCTCTCAGCAGGCCTGACTGGCAAACTGGCTAGGAAGAAGAGCCTGGACTACCTGAAGCTCTCCGATGATGTTGGGTTGAGGAATAAATCGGAGAATGAGAAAAACAGCCTAGAGGGTCACGAGGACAACAAGGTGAAAGAACTTGCACAGGAAGTAGAGAGGCTAAAAAGCCGCCTGAAGCAACTGGAGATCGTGGAGGAGGACTTAAAGAACTCGGAATCCAAAAACGCTGACTTGTCTGAAAAGTTTCAGCAGGAGAGGAGCCGTAACCAGGCCCTGAATGACCAGCTTGAGCAGCTGAAGGTGCAGCTTTTCAGCAGCAGTAGTAATGGTAACCTTGCGGTATCCAACACAGCAAAAGTCCTTGAGAATGGCAAAGCAGAGAACGAGGAAATCAATGTAAGAGGTGGTTTCAGGCAGGAGAAACCAAAGTACAGGAGTGCCGTCACTGAACCAAGTACCTCAAAGTCCAAAACCAGAGATCCTTCACCACAGCAGCGAAAACTTAAGAGCAAGGACCTTAGCCATTCTGTGGAGAACTCCCCCAAGACTCCACGGAGGGCCCTAAGTCCTGCTCACAAGTTCAAGAAACCTGGGTTGAAAACTGGGTCTTCGAATACTGCTGACAATGGATTGAAAGACAGTAAGGGTACTGAAGAGAAGCTTGGAAGTACCATTCAGGCCAGCTCATCGAGTGACAACAAGAAGGTTTCCGTCCTCAGCCGTTACCCTCCTGCTGCCAACGACCAAAAGCCAGGGAAGGTCTCTGCCAAGTTTGCCGACAGCGAAAGCAAGAAGAGCAGAGTTGAGAAATTCGCCAGGTTGTATACTGGGAGTGACACTGAGTCAACCAATTCTGATATTGTTGCAAGCACCTCCAACAAAAGTGTCAGTGCTCCTCCACCTGGAAAGGACAGATCCGTTGAGCTAGAGTCTTTGGATCCTCCACAGGAGGCAACTGCAGTGTTGAGCTTGTCCCAGGCAAATGGATCTTACATTGCATACAGATCCCATGTAACCCCGTCAGCTCCTAGTGATCATGGATCTGAGGGCCACTCCTCAGCCTCAGAATCGGAGTCCACTGTTTCAAAGCGTTCCATGAGTGATACAGCTTCTGTAATGTCGGCGTTAAGTGGCAGAACAACCAGCTCGAAGTATCCTAGGTACTCAAGGCTTCAGGATTCTCATTCCGGTGGATCATCAACAAGGAGCTCTTATGACGAAGAACAGCACAGGGCTCTGATGGAAAGTGGATTTCAGGAGACTGTTCAGGGTTCCTCTGGAATTGAGATCCAGCGAACATGCAGCCCACGGGAGGCCCTGCGATCTAAGGCAGTCATTAAGCCAGCTATCGTAGAATATGACCGCAAGGAGGTGATGATATCGGGAGGGAGTGCGGAACCACTGTCCACCAATGGGAAACCTAGACTCTCCACAAAGATGACCAGCAGTATCACTTTTTACCCCAATGACCCTAGTTCTTCTCGGACTAGCAGTCGAAGCAGCAGTGTCTCGAGTGACCCCTCATCCAAGGAGCGGCACACCTCTACCAGCAATATTGTTATTGGGCCCGGTCTGGACCTCCGAGGTAGCATCTCTATCCCTTATGAAATATCTATTCCCAAAAGTGAGATCACTCTGCAGCCTGGTGAGGAAGACTGCGACTCGGATCCTCCCAGTGTGTTGGAGACGGCACGCGTGGAGACCACCGTTCTGTCACGGGGTGGCTTTAGCCTTCAATCACCAGAAACGGTACCGGACATCAACAGTGCCGAGTCTGGGTTTGAAAGCAGCAGTAGCAGCACCACCACAACAGTCACCAGCTGGAGGAACATCAGCAACAACCACCACTCATCCCAGGAGGATAGTGTCCCGGAAATGAGGAACGTGACCGTCAGGAATGCTTGGAGGAATCGAGGGGCAGCTTCTGTGGACGACCTGGGCCGGGGACCAAAACAAGACACGTCTGACGACGAGTCAGAATCCACCACGACATGGAGAGCATATAGAGCTACCACAGTCCTGGATGCAGATGAATCCTCTATATCCCCCAACGTCACAACACGAAGTGCGAAGCCGAGCCCAGCAGAGGTCTACATACGTAGGATCAGCAGTGGAAATACAACTAAAGATGTTCTGGAGCCTGTGCGGAAGAGCAGAAGTGTGGCTTCACCCATAGATAGTGGCCTTCAAAAATGTATTCCTCATGAGCCTGTCACAGCACAGCAGCTGCAGCCAAGGAGCCGGAGACCACCTAATGTGAGTGTCGCTTCTGTAGTTTACATATACAGAGACCTAACGCTTCCTTTCAGCTTATGTGTGCATAAAAGTTTAACTTGTCTGAATGAAATAAGCATGAAGCAAGCCCACCAGTCAGGATACAGCATAAAGCGAGCCCACCAATCAGGGTACAGTGCTTACTTTTTCAGCTTGTTTTGACCTGTTGGACAGTGCTTGGTTCTAGCTAATGGAACCTGTTCTCCTTCAGTGTTTTGTGCCTATGATGATTTGAATAGACATCAGTGTCGGACAAATGAATGAGCTTCTATTAAAGACTGGTGGACTGAGTGAGACACTAGAGTCTCTTCACCTACACTGAGCTGAGTAAGAGTCCTGTTCCAGAAATGATAATAGGACATTAGAGCCATAATAAATCATGCTCCTGTTACTCTCCATACTGAAGTACATTCGTAGACACTTCAGTACTGTTATTCCAGTGGAGGTCTAAAGGGAGGAACTGACACTGGAGGAGGATTTTTTTTTTTTGCTATGCTTCGTGTATACTTCCTGTATGTACTTGTCTGTTTTCTATGTTTGGGTTATACCTGTTCTGGCTGACGGGCTTTACTGTCACTGGAAACACTGATCACTCGCTGATCCAGCTGATCAGTAGAGATTACTTTATATCTGTGGCTGAGTGAGTCTGCTGAATGGGCAGTTATAGCTGTATGGCTTCAGCAGCTGTGTATAATACTCAGTGTTGCAGGTGTGTAACTCTTGCACATGAGCATTATGCACTATTGATGATGTAAATATTCCATAGAGACAGTTTTTGACGTGTTATTACAGAGCTGTGTTTGTGTTGGAGGTTCTTCTCTCTCCTGGAGTGATGGTCCGTTTGGTGGAAGTGTTTTTTTAGTTTTGTTTCCGCTGCTGAAAGAGGAAGAATGCCCCGGCTCTTGGAGGGAATCCCCAGTTATCTGGTTTTGCTATAGAGGAGCATGCTGTTTGCTGTGAGGGGTTTTCGGAGGGGATTCGGGGAAGACTGATCACATATCCTGGAGGACTGTGTGGGCCAGTGGTTCAGTTGTGCCCCTGTGATGAAGTAAAGACTGACAACTGAAAGGAATACCAGGAAGCCCATCTTTTCACACTTATTCATGGCTACGAAGGGGTCAGAGTGTCAGCTTAAACATGATTTAGTCAGGTAGTATGTGGGATGGAATTTTGAATGTATTGTTTATCACTCGTTTAGCATGACAAGGACACATGCACATTAAAAGTTCTTGTGGTGGGGCTCAGGTGATCACTCATGAGCACAATATTCATAGGGAAGAGGAGGAACATATCCAGGGCACTAGATCAACAGAGATACTTATAAACATGTGCAGTTCCAGTATTAATAATATGCGGTATGAGTGCAGAGAGATGTGTATAGGACTGGAGTTAACATTACTATTATTACTAAACATGAATGTGCAGTGACAGCACGTCTCCAACCATGATGAGGTGTTAGAAAACCACAAGACTCCCCCACTGTAAAAATATTGTAGATTGTCGTTTCAGTATTTATTTTATTGGGTCTATATACCTGTATATATGTATGTATGTATGTATGTATGTATGTATGTATGTATGTATGTATGTATGTATGTATGTATGTATGTATGTATATATATATATATATATATATATGTATATATATATGGTTTGGTTTTCTTATATTTCTTGTATTAGTACTCAACATAATGACTATGTATAGGTTGAATATGCCTCCTGCAGGCAGCTATCTAAAAGATGTGGTAACTAAACATCCACCTTACAGCAGAGAAGAACTGAACCCAAGATACCGGCGACTGAGAACTAAAGAAAAACTTCAGAGCTCTTCTGTCTTGATAATGTCTAAAAACAAAACTCTTCAACTCTGGATCAGGTGAATTTAGAATTTTAGATTTAGAATGATGGGGAGGACTGGTGATGGGAAGACTGATGATTGAGAGGACTGGTGATTGTTGATTGAGAGGACTGATGGATGGGAGGACTGATGATTGAGAGGACTGGTGATTGTTGATTGGGAGGACTGATGGATGGGAGGACTGATGATGGCATTAGTGATGATGGCATTAGTGATGTTGGGAGGACTGATGATGGCATTAGTGATGTTGGGAGGACTGATGATGGCATTAGTGATGATGGCATTAGTGATGTTGGGAGGACTGATGATGGCATTAGTGATGATGGCATTAGTGATGTTGGGAGGACTGATGATTGGGAGGACTGATGATTGGGAGGACTGATGGTTGGGGTACTGATGATTTGAGAGGACTCATGATTGAGAGGACTGATGATTGTTGATTGGGAGGACTGATGATGGGAAGACTGGTGATTTTTGATTGGGAGGACTGATGATGGGAGGACTGATGATGGGAGGACTGGTGATTTCTGATTGGGAGGACTGATGTGAGGACTGATGTCGGGAGGATTAGTGATTGTTGATTGGGAGGACTGGTGATTTCTGATTGGGAGGACTGATGTGAGGACTGATGTCGGGAGGATTAGTGATTGTTGATTGGGAAGACTGGTGATTTTTGATTGGGAGGACTGATGATGGGAGGACTGGTGATTTCTGATTGGGAGGACTGATGTCGGGAGGATTAGTGATTGTTGATTGGGAGGACTGGTGATTGTTGATTGCCAGGACTGTTGAGTTATCCCTGACTGGAGTGTTATATCGATGTGTAGCTCCAGAGGGTCTGAGCTAGAATAAGAAGACTATAAAAGCCTCTTAACAGAACTGCAGCTTCAGCCTGAGCTACGTCCTGCTGAATGCTGCGCTGGTTCTGACCAGCCGTAATTGTAGACCGGCAGAATCAGGACTCTAATCAGGATGAAACCAGAGCGCCCTGCTCTGTTCCTCAACCCGAAACGCTCAGCCAGTGATCTTCACCACTTCATTCAGGAGCTGCAACGAGTTTTTAGCACAGTTAGCTCAGCCTGAGCTTCTTCTGGAGATTCTGATCATTTTAGCTTTTGTGAAAGCTTTCTGGAACAGCTGCTCCAGCATCTTGTCATTCACCATGCCAGCAGCAGACATGGCTGTGATTGGTCAGTGAGTTTTCGTTGCTAGTGAAAATACAAACTTTTGATTGCATGTCATAATATCTCTAACACAAGACATTAAAAATAATATCAGAAACCACATATAACATTTCACTGCGCTACAGCACACACAGAGCAGAGTGAGGTGAAGTACTCACTGATGATGGAGTAGGGTAAGTGTACCCATTAGGCCCACCAAAATTTGTTAAAGGAAATTTTAGGGAAAAAGTCTGGTACCATGGTACCATTTAAGCCCATATGTGTTCCAAATAAGCCCATAACATTTATTGATAAAATAAACTTGTTCAATGATTTTTTTTTAAGTAAACAGAAATATATTAAATAAATAACTGAAAATGTTTTTGGACAAGATCATCACCTGAACAAATGACATTCAATATGACAGTGCTGTCTGTCTGCCTGTCAGTCTAGTCTAATCTATCCATACTCCACCCTCCCTCCACACTCTGTGTGTGCCGCAGCGCAGTGAAAAGCTATATTTATGGTTTCTGATATTATTTTTAAATGTCTTGTGTTAGAGATATTATGACATCTTCTTGTCAGGGGTCCCGAGACTGTATGCTTGAGCGGGGCTAACTCAACAATGGAAAATGTGATTTGTATGCATTAAACAATTATGGAATTAACAAACCATTTGATTGGATGAAGTAATGGATGGGAAAATGATATGTTTTCCTGTTTTTTGAAAATTGACATCAAAGTTGAAAGTGGGCTTAAAGGGTGCATGGGTTTAATGGGTATACTTACCCTACTTAGATTCTGTTCCTTCCTTAAATTCACACCCTTCTTCAGTAATCTGTTCCTCAGGAGCCACATTCACTGAGCAAAACTGGGCACCACACAGCACTGCAGCTACGGAGAACCTGAAGGTTCACAAAAGATGCCGCTTTGATGCCTGATTCATTTAATAAAGGCCCATTTAATAAATATTCTAAAATATTTTTCTTTTCAGAAATAGAATATCTCACTGGTGACCTGCTGACCAGGAGATTCAGTAAGGTAGAATAGATGTCCAGGGAGGACCCTCTGGTTCTTCAGTGGGTTCACTGCTTGATGCAGGGAGACTGAAGGAACTTGGAGATGGAGTACATGTATTTTTTTGATGTTTCATGCAGAGTGGACAAATATTCACCTGACAGTTTATACCCAGTGACACTAATTCGGGTCTGGAGGTCCAGTTTGGTACTGATACTGTAATTCTGTCTCAGAGAAAGTATCAGTTATTCTGATATTTTGCCCCAGATAGAGGGCAGGGAAGCGCTGCATGCCAGGAGGTACTGATGTGATGTATCGCCCACCGCCACCTGAGAGTGTTGGTCTCTCTGCACTGGTGTGTTGTATCACAGTGGAGAAGAGGAGACTGTCATAATATCAGGGTTAGTGTATGATACTGCTCATAAAAGATCAAATTCAAGTTATGAAGACAGCACTGAACCAGGTAAACCAGCTCATCTGCATTGTCTGTCTTTATACCCGACTTGTATTTGAGGAGACGTCAATATGTGACTACTTAGACACTATGAGAGGGTTAAGGAAAGGTTAATGACTTCTTCCCATTATGTCAAAGGTCATGGCCTGCTTTCCAGAGGAGCTGTCGATTGGGTCAGTGACCCACAGGATATCAGCCATTTAGCACTAGCTTTTAGCTTAACCAGTAAATAATAATTATTTTTTAAAAATCATACTGTCAGCCTTAATAAGCGCTGCCAATGACCTCTTTCACTATATTACCCACAATGCACTTCATCAAAACAGATGTATTAGTATGCATCAGATTGGTGTGACCAGATCAGACTGCGGGACAGACTGCGGGACAGACACATCCCTAGTTGCTAAATGAGTGTTGGTTCTTCTAATTGAGACAGATGCTCAGTGGAGGACCGCTCTGCCGGTCTGACTGTTGGCACTTCAGTTTTCCTCAGTTCCGGAGGCCTAATACTAGGCTTCCTGTTTTTTCCGCTCTTTCCTGGTTTTTCCTGTTTTTTATTTCTGCTCCTTTACTTCACAGAGAAAGGGAACACATTGTACAACACCATCTTTTATTTATTCTTTCCCAACCAAGCAAGGATTTCCATTCTTCCATATTAGGCCTGTTTATAAATACACTCAGGGAAGTGTATACACCAACGAGGCTGACGTGTAGATTTACAGGCTTATGTAAAAGTTTGGCTGCCTCCGGTTGAATTATGTGTTTAGTTGTGAATAATTAAACACATCCTCCTGAGTGAGTGGTGTGTGCTCACCCCGTCCTTACAGCCTATCTAAGACCTGCGTTCCCCTATTTTGGAACTTTTCTCCGGGGTTAACACACAGTTCAGTGGGGATGAGAGTTGTGAAATGTTCAGAAATTCATTAAAGGTCGTCTGAATGTCTTCTCAGATGTGGGCTTGGCTAACTAGGTCCCTGTGTTCATGGTGCTGATCATCATCTCCACAGGCCATAGAACATGGTCAGCAGAGTATTTACATTTTAACTGGCCAGTTAGTAGAATTAGGAGGTAGGTGTTTCTAATAAAGTGGTCAGTTAGCAGAATAAGAAGGTAGGTGTTTCTAATAAAATGGCAAGTTAGTAGAATTAAGAGGTAGGTGTTTCTAATAAAGTGGCCAGTTAGTAGAATTAGGAGGTAGGTGTTTCTAATAAAGTGGCCAGTTAGTAGAATTAGGAGGTAGGTGTTTCTAATAAAGTGGCCAGTTAGTAGAATTAGGAGGTAGGTGTTTCTAATAAACTGGCCAGTTAGTAGAATTAGGAGGTAGGTGTTTCTAATAAAGTGGCCAGTTAGTAGAATTAGGAGCTAGGTGTTTCTAATAAACTGGCCAGTTAGAATTAGGAGGTAAGTGTTTCTAATAAAGTGGCCAGTTAGTAGAATTAGGAGGTAGGTGTTTCTAATAAAGTGGCCAGTTAGAATTAGGGGGTAGGTGTTTCTAATAAAGTGGCCAGTTAGTAGAATTAGGAGCTAGGTGTTTCTAATAAACTGGCCAGTTAGAATTAGGAGGTAGGTATTTCTAATAAAGTGGCCAGTTAGTAGAATTAGGAGGTAGGTGTTTCTAATAAAGTGGCCAGTTAGTAGAATTAGGAGGTAAAGTGGCCAAAGTGGCCAGTTAGTAGAATTAGGAGGTAAGTGTTTCTAATAAAGTGGCCAGTTAGTAGAATTAGGAGGTAGGTGTTTCTAATAAAGTGGCCAGTTAGAATTAGGGGGTAGGTGTTTCTAATAAAGTGGCCAGTTAGTAGAATTAGGAGGTAGGTGTTTCTAATAAAGTGGCCAGTTAGTAGAATTAGGAGGTAGTTGTTTCTAATAAAGTGGCCAGTTAGTAGAATTAGGAGGTAGGTGTTTCTAATAAAGTGGCCAGTTAGAATTAGGAGGTAGGTGTTTCTAATAAACTGGCCAGTTAGAATTAGGAGGTAGGTGTTTCTAATAAAGTGGCCAGTTAGTAGAATTAGGAGGTAAGTGTTTCTAATAAAGTGGCCAGTTAGTAGAATCAGGAGGTAGGTGTTTCTAATAAAGTGGCCAGTTAGAATTAGGAGGTAGGTGTTTCTAATAAAGTGGCCAGTTAGTAGAATCAGGAGGTAGGTGTTTCTAATAAAGTGGCCAGTTAGAATTAGGAGGTAGGTGTTTCTAATAAAGTGGCCAGTTAGTAGAATTAGACAGGAACATGGTAATTGGGTAATGAATGATTTTTAATTCTGCTCTAGTCTGATCTTATGTCCATATATGGGTTGAGGGCATCTTTATAAGAAGCGCGGTTGTGTTGAATGTACTAGCAGAGAGAGATGATGATGGAGATAAAGTCGTTGTGGCTCTCTGATTTACTCTGGCGAGCTCTTTCAGGATGTCAGAGATGATGTGAGATATCGGTGTGTCTGCTAAAGTCATTGGCAGTCTCTGTGGAGCTGAGAATGCTCTCGCAGAACGCCAAACTGCAGGTCGGCTGCTTTAGAGTGCCAGAGTGACGAAGCAGGTCAGCTGG
>JAMWET010006298.1:395000-412500 GCA_024036415.1 Prochilodus magdalenae
GGACATTGTTGGCTAGACAGTTTTGTTTGGTGGACGATTCTCAGACCAGTAGTGACACTGAGGTGTCCAGCAGCACTGCTGTGTCTGACCCACTCACACCAGCACCACACACACTTACACACCACCACCACCACCACGTCAGTGTCACTGCAATGCTAAGTCTTCCCTTCCCCCTTTATGAAGCGTCATCAACAGGGGGTTTTAATGTTTAAGCTAAGAGTGAGGGCAGCACTGCCGCGGCAGGAGGCGAGTCCTTTAAAGGTGAAAGGAATGTTTGAGCTGACACTGTTCCAGCTGCAGTGTGGTCTCACTTAACGAAGGGTTTCATTAATGTCTGAATGCTGTTCTGTGCAGACGCTGCTCAGGCTGAGCTTCATCTCAACGGTCACGCACATCTACAGCTCTGCGGCTTCGGAGGATTCATCAACTCTCACCTGCACTACACCTCAGACTCCTCCCACACCTCACTGTGGCCCCTTCCACACCAGAGCTGTCCTGCCCCTGGCTCCTCCTCCTACACCTGACTTTGGTACCTCCTATATCTGACCTCACCCAGTCCCTCTCACTCCTTCACTGGACTCTGGCTCCTCCTACATGTCGCACCTCATTTAGGCTCCTCCCTCACCCAGCTCAGGCTCCGAACTAAGAGTTCCCCTGTTGCCTCTGGCTGTTTCCTTCCTCGTCAGTGATCAGGGGGATGTGTCTGGGAGGGCTCTGAACAGAGGGATGGGCCTGCAGGGGATTTTGTTCGGAATATCTTAGCTTTGGGTTCATGTGTCACAGCTACACACAGAAAGCAGGAAGTTCTGTTTTGGAGATGAAACATCAAAATGTTTTTTTTTTTATTCTTTTTGCTTTTTATTTCTCAGTTAATTGGAAGCGGACACATTTCCTGCCCTGGTCTGTTCATCACTTGCATATCGGCAGTGCACAGCTGCTTTGCACACGCTCTCTTAGTAAACGAGCTTCCCTCTGCATGCTGGGAGATGATGTCCGTCTATATGTCTGTCTATAGGTATTAATTCTGTCTTAAGAGTCCACGTCTTGTGTTCCTTTCCGTTTCTTCTTCTTAATTTGAGTGATTTTGCTCCTCGTGTCTTGTTGAAATTGAATATGCACACCAGCAAACGGCCACCAGCACAGCAATCATACGCAATCAGCTCTTCAACCAGAAGAGGGAGAAGCTTCAAGAGCTCCTTTGGAGAGACTCTGTTATTATCACCTGTAACTGGACAATAAGAGCACCTATAAGGTTTGGACACTCCGAGTGTGACCTGGATTCACTTTTGCAAGCTTTGCACAGACGGACAAACCGACAGAACTGGCCAGTGTAGGAGGTAAAAGGCGTAGAAAGGATCTATACCCAGCGTCACTGACTGGATTTGCAGCGCGAATCGACACAGACTGAAATGCATGCTTCCCTGCAGGAAATGCTAGCATTAGCATCCAGTCTACCTGCTGACGGACTGACAGGGATGGCTCCGCCTCTGGACACTGTGATTGGATAAAAGTGATTCAGTATTGCAGCCGCTGCTGTAATTGGACACGCCGCGTTAGCATGTCTGCCCAGTGTAATCGGAAGGAGCACTGAGCCTCCAGCAGCTTAAGGCTTTTTTGTTCTAGAAGATATGGAGAATATTTCCTTACATTAAATGCTGTTATGTACATATGCAGTGATTACAGTGTGGGAGGGTCCAGTATAACTGATCTACCCAAGCTCCGCCCACAAATGCTTTCAACCTAATGAGAAACTGCAGAACAGCTGATTTACCTGCAGTTAGAGCGAGTTCATTTGTTCATTTCACAGTTTCTCATAAGGTTTACTGTTATTTGTATCAGTGTTCTGTTTGTCCAGTAGCAGCTACAATAGCACGTTTGTGGGCTGAGCTTGCAGAGCAAAGTGGTCCAATCTTGGACGTCTGAATTTAAACTTTACTGGAATTTGGGTTACATCACTGTCATAAGGAGACATTGTACAGAACATGACGGCTTCATGACGAATGGGCCGACTGAAAAGGTCCAAAACTGCTTAAAGAAACCTGGTTACTTTGGAGTCCGTTACAGTTAGAATATATTTAACATGCTTCACCTTTAAAGATGTTTTCTTACGACAGCGATGGATATCTGACTTACCTGTCATTACGCTGATGCTCAAATGCTGTGAGCACTGATATCTCTGAACATTACTGGATTTTTTAGAGGCCACCCGGAGGCAGGGTTGTGGTCATTTCTGGTCATTTGCGCTTTTTTGTTCGCTCATGAAGCTTCACGTCAAGTCACGTCTCTAAATATGATCTTCTATTGCACTTAAACGTTTCCCCTCAAGAGAGTCGCTGAAAGCCTGTACTGACTGTCCTTTGCACAGTCAAGAGCTAATGTTGCTAACAGCGAAAGCTAACGATGCATCATGCCAGTCACGCTAAATGACTTATACCAGCTATGTTAGCATGTTTGCTAAGCTCTACGTCCTGGTCTGCAAAGGTCCTTATGTCCCACAATGGACTGGAGCCGCATTGTACTTGATTTACAGTTTCCAGGTTCCTGAAAGGTCAAAGGTCAGCACTGCAGCCAACTGAGAGGTTGAGACGCTACATTCCTGTGCACAGCCGAGTGAAAGAAGCGTAATTATGAACTAGATCTAAAAGAACAGATACAGTAATAAAAGAACAAATAATAAAGCTGTACAGTTAGCGCTAGTGCTAATCCGTCACTATAGTGCCAGGATACCTATTTAAAGCCCTAATCTCTAGAACTCATCCCATCGCTACAGGCTTTGTGATGGACCTCAGGAAAGAGCTTTTTGCTGAATGACTGGAGTGAAAAAAATCTGGTGTGTGTCGGACATTTATCAGTTTCTAATCCGAATGATCATGTTCTGTTTGTTAGTGTGTAGAGTAACAACCATATCACACTATATCACACATGACAACAACCGGAAAAACATGTCGTAACCCAACCGACACAGCCATGGCAGGCGTGCTAATGCTAACAGTGGATTAAAGAAAAGGGAAGTGCATTAGCATCATGGATAGATCATGCTATCTGGTAGCTGCTAGCTTGTTTAGCCATGTTAGCACACTTGGTCAGGCTGTTCCTGCAACAATGACCTCAGTAAGCTGTTAAACTGACCTCGGACCCCAGACCAACTCCACCCCTCCCCCACACCCCTGACATTATCTTTGTGTTCTGCAGCTGCTACATCTGTTGCGTCTACAGACCGGCCGTCCACACAGATCACTAAACTGGACGGCTACATGCTTTCAGTAGAGGTCAAAGGCCTGACCTGTTGACCTCTGGGGACCTCATCTGATCTCCTGTTTTCTATAGGTTTTGCTCAGATAGTTTAGCTGTGAAGCATCTTACCGAACCGAAACATGCTTTAGGAGCCAGAACCTCCTGAGAAGCAACAGGAACTTTCTTCATACATCCCAGTCCCCATTTACTTCCTTTGGTTTCCGCTTTATTTTTTTTCCTTTCTACAATGTTATTGGAGAACTCATACATATCACAGCTGTCAATCACCTGTTCTGGGCAGAGCCTCAGAAAACTTAGGTAGACATGTATGTGCTTGCAGTGGTTTGCTTGATAACGAAAACGTGCTAACCTGCTTGAGGGTGCAAGTGAATTTAAAACCAGGACAAGGATGTCAGACCGGACAGCCTGTTGAGGGCTAAACATGTTAGCATCACTGCTAACCCTCCTGATGTAGGTCTTTAAATGGATTAATATAGGGGGCACTAATGACCAGAAGCCAGAATCTGCCAAGGAATAGCTCAACCGAACGTGCTAACATAGCTGTTCACCAGTTAGCAGCAGCACATTTTTTGTGTAATGCTAACTGGTGCTTGTTTACATTTGTTTAGCATTAGCAATGTTAGCATTACTCAGTGCACCGTCCAGCACTACGTCAACTCTCCCCACTTACGAATGCGAGAATGTAGGGCCCTTAGAGATGTATGTATGTATGTATGTATATGTGCACATGTGGGGACTTTTTTGTAATGGCCAAAACGAAATGAATGCAACAGTAACGCGTGAAACGTAAAAATGATCATTTGCTTTTCTACATCTCGTCTGTGCTTTTGGTGCCTCCGCCTTTTATAACCGTGCCAAAATCATTCCAAGGTGGGCTTTATCATATCTTTCTTAGTTTTGGTCAGTTTAAGGTGAACAGAAAGAGCTGTGGTCAGCAGGGCAGGACGTTAAAGGGTAAAGGGTCTCCTCCACATTCTCCTTCCTTTTTCTGCCAATGTATTTTTGTTTTTTAAGAAAGAAAAAAAGGTAAGATGTCTTATTTTCGATGCTTGTATTGGATAAATTTTATTTAAAATGAAATATCTTGTAATTTTGTAAAGTGGGCCTTGTTAAGATCTTGAGTTTTATTCCCTTTTAAAATATTGTTTCCTGATTATTTTTTTTTCTTTCTAAAGATAGTTTGTTTGTTTCTTTCGTACGCTCCTGGAGAGTTACTTTATTATAATTAATTTCTTCACTCTTTCGTTTTAAACACTAGGAGTGGAACGGCGAACCACCTTTTTGTGGGGGGTTGGGGGTAAGGGTGTAAAAATGGGTGGATCAGTGTTTAAATGACCCGCCTGACCTCAGTCAGGTGTGCTTCAGGTTCAGAACTGCTGTTTCTCACTTTCAAGTTCATCTTCTCCTCTGTTAGTGATAACGCTGAACACAAGAACGCTGCCAAAGACCGGCCGAGAGCCACACACGCTTACATCATACACATCATATATGCAGCCCTGTGCAAGAGTCTGAGAACCTGCTGTTCATGTCTACAGCTAAATCTCACCTGAGATGTTTGAGTGTTAGTGTGTCACTTTCCAGCATCCATTGTTCGCAGAAGATTCACTTTCAGAAGCTGGTTTAGCCGTTTCTGCTCCTTCTCTCCATCCAAATAACCTTAAGGATGGACAGAAACTCCCGTGGATGTTCTCAGATCTGAAGCAGTGGTGGAGCCGGATGGTGAGTCACTGGTGGGTCTACCAGGTCATCCAGGTGGCTGTTAGGAGCCCTGTTTTCCTTGTGAAGGAAGCTCGCTTTGCTTTGACCTCCTTATGCAACAGTTGGATTAAGCTGAATCTGAACTCTGCGCAAGCTTCTCCTGAAATAAGATTGATCATTTAATGGTCTCTGACTTTTGCACAGAGCTGTATTGATAATACTCAGAGCTGTATGTATAGTACAACTACATGGAGATATATACACACTGTTCAAGAAGGTGGAATCATTTCTATCGATAATTGGTATTTAGCAGTTTGATAATAAGCTTGTACAGATAAACCAGACACTAAAATAAACCAATGTTCTCTGTTTAAAGTATTTTGGGAACAACAAAAAGTTATGATATGGTAAAAGTAGCTGTCATTGTAGTAAATAGTAAATGCCTAGGAAGCCCAGGTCTTCAATCCTTGAATCCAGATTCCTGGATTCTGTTCTCTTTGAATGTTAGGAAGTTAATGTAATTAATTGGCCATGCAGTGACACATATACCACAAACCGGAAACTGTGTATTACAGGTCCAGATTAGTGGAAGTTTCAGCATTATGTTACATGCATACAAACCTGAATTACTATTTCTGGTTCCAGACTTCTGAAAGGTGTTTATATCTAAATACAGTATAAATGACACATGGTTTGAAAGGTAAATACTCCGAAAGAGCCTCTCACGGCGAGTCTGAGCGATCAAACAAGGGAGGATTTATTTTTTGTATTTTTGCTGAAGTAAGGAATCTGCGTCTCTCTCTGTATATCTGTGTATATGACTCCACACTCACTGCGTCCACTGTCGGGCCATTTTAGTGTAAACCTTCCTGTGCATGTTAGTCTGTAACTCATTCTGCATGTTGCTATAGCGATTTGTCCCAAGGCTGCTGATTGGTCAGCAGAACTGTGTATCCCGCATAAGTAATTAAAACACATCTGTTTATAACACGAGTCAACGACTTCTTATTGGAATTTTCCAGATACTTTCTGGACCTACCAGGCTAGCGTGGCTAACAGGTTTGGGTACACCACTTAGCTTGGTTCACAAAACTCAATAAACGAGTATCTATAAACATGGAGTAAAGTAGTTATAACCAGCAGCAGCTGTTCAGAAAGTGGAATTCCACCCTGTCATACTTATTGCTGTGGACTCAGGGTGTGCAGGTAGCAGCATGTTAGTCACTGGACTATAAGTTTCAAATTTGTTAGCTAGATTAGCGCAGTAGCTCCAATCCTAAAGCTAAATAAACAGACTTCACACACCAAACATGGGGGGGAATTTGATTTGGTGCCGAACAATATTATCTTAATATAATATAATATAATATAATATAATATTACATGTATCTACATAATTAACTGTTTTAAGTTTAGAGTGGGTTTGATGTAAAACACTCTTTTAGGTAAAGTCAGAATGGTTCACAGTGGTGGTGAAGGTAACCAGATGTCCCCTTCTAAAAGCTCCCTCACAGAAAGTTACTACATGAGATGGTTATGAATGCGCTGCCTGATGTTTATGATAGTTTGGAGAAAATTTCAGCCTGAAACTCCATTCATGGTGGAAGGATACATGCTATAGGGTGCTGTGAGGTAAAATAGTCCCCCAAAGAAACTTATTATTTCCAGGTTTTCCATCATCAGCATTCTATATAACATTCAGAAGACACACGTAGGTTCACTGGTGGTTTAGATGGTCTTTAAAATGTCTTAATGTGTTCTAGACATGGAGAACCTTGGTTCCCAATGTGAGGAATGTCTAAATTTATTGAGACTGAACCTGTGTTAAACGGCTGCTGTGGGTCAAGTGGGTGTACAAGTGGCTCTCTGGTACCTGTTAGCTGCTGGATCCACCAGGCACCATCACCACCACAGTCACTGCTGCTTAACCTGATTTTAGCTCAGTTTAGTCAGCCATGTAAACACAGCTCACCACACTCGGCTTTGAGTCCACACTGACCTGCTTGTGAGGGAAATTGGAGCACAGTCATAAAGGGGGTTAGACAGTCTGAAACGGAAGCTCCTCCACCAAGAAAGGATGAGGAGAACTGGATGGCGAGATCCTCTGGTGCATCACACAGCAGTGTACAGTGTCAAGTCAGTGTAAATGTCAAGTTATCACTGGTCAGTGCTAATGGTTTTAATAAACATCTATAAATCTATATTTTATATATATATAAAATTTTATATATTATATATATATTTTACATATATATATATATATATATATATTTTATTTATATATATATATATATATATATATATATATATATAAAATATATATCTTTTGTTAAAATTGTATTTACTTGTTGGGTTTTGTATATATATATATATATATATAAAATAATTTAATAATGTAAATGTATAAATATCAGGACATATAGGTTAGTCTCGGAAATCGGTATAAGGAATCGTCATCAGAAGGGAAAATATCTAATAAGCTGATGTATCTTGTTACTTAGCTCCCATCAAACTCAAGTGCTGACTAAAGTCTAGGCTAGGCTAATTATGCTAGTAACTAAGATGAGTCACCCTGAGAACGGTGTGTTGGTTGTGTTGGCTCGTCTACTCTCACAGTCTGCTGTCATGCAATACAGATCATCTAAAGCACTCCCCAGACTAAATCTCAAACTCTGGTTTGCACGAGGCATGCTGAACCTCATGAACGGCACATGGAGTTTATTAGGTCCTTCTGGTTCCAGGTTTGGTGGCCACACATCCGGTTTGTTGACCCTCAGTGCGGCGCAGTACCTGGACAGACACCTGTTGGTCCTCTTTTCAGGATGAGCTATTTAAAATGTTCACTCATTAACAATATCCTATGTACCATTTGCTCATGTCCGTGTCAAAAGACATGCCTTGCATTTCGTTGGTTTAACAGGGTCATGTGACATTGTGACGCCTACCAACTAACCGCAGGTCAGCCCTCTAAATGCTAGTCGGTTAGTAATCTCCCATCTGACGAATATCCTCTATTCCACCCAGTTAGGGGAGTAGAGCATCATGTATGTGTTATATAGGTTAGATTATAATTTTAATTCTGTTTTGATGAAAGTGAGGTGAAAGTGGTCACCCTAGTTCCACGTCAACCAGCTAAAGTCTGACCAATTAATATAATACAATATACTTGATACAATACACAATATACCAAATGCTTTATAACACAATACCATTTATGATGTAATACAACGCAATGTTAAAGTCCTGTGTTTTTGTTTTTTCAGTGAGAACATGGTTCTTATTTTTAAATTTCAACATCATTTAAAACATCAAATCATAACCTTTGTTAATATATGACTGAATGGCTGCAACACTTTTTAGGCATCCTTAGAATATATATATATAAAATAACTGTACTTTGAAAAATGGTGGTCATTAGACCAAAAAAGGAAAAGAAAAAGGAAAAGCAGAGAACAAATAAAAAGAAAAAAAAAAGTAAATATGTCATCCCGTGTCCTGCGATCTAACCCTTATACACCTTACCCCAAACACACAAAGGAAGGAATCCATTTTTATTTTCTCCATTTAATAGTAAATTCTAACAAAATATAAAAACTGGACCATGAAGACAACCATATAAAATAAACATACAGGGGGGAAAAAAACATCTTCAGCTTAATGCCAAACAACTTTTTTCATCTTTCAACAACAAAAAAGCATCAGGAGCTACTGTATTCCCTTGACTAAACTGATCTAAACGCAGCATAAAGGAAAACCGCCAGAGAGCAGCAGTAATCAGCGCCAACACAGTCGCTTTAAGGTGGGAGGCCCTTCTTCATCACTTCAAAATAAAGAGCATCCCATAATAATCAGAACCTGTCCCATACCTATGACTTACTATCATTATCCCATATATATGAAACTGGATCTTCCGTATGGAACACTAAGTCATAATTACAGGACACTACGTACTATTTTTTTCCTCCAGTGGCAGAACATGCTTCCCCAACTCTTCTTCCTCAGCGGCAAACTTCCGGACTGAGGGAACGTGGTATTTTCATGGTGATGGACGCAGTGATGGTCGATGGACGTAGGATGCAGGTTCAGCAGATAGAGATCAGAGTCCTTTAAATCAGGCCTGAAACTCTCTGAAGCTTTTCAGATCAAACTCTTCTTCAAGCAAGCAGGATGTCTGCAGGCATTCACAGCACTGTGATCAGGATTTAATGGTCATTTCTACTGGATATAACTGACCGCTGCCTCAGTGTAAACAGGCCCATCAGACTGCACATACACAACCACTGTATATCATGTATGCGTGTGTGTGTTGAGTGTCCTTTCCTGCATGTGTACACTGAGTTTAGCCCGTCATTCTGTAGTGTTGACCATATTTAGTATTCCAGAGTCAGAAGCGACCTCATCACACCAACATCTAGTGACAACTATGAGAAACTCTGGGGCTAGAAGTGGCTTAAACGTGTTTATTAAGGTGAGGACACCTCTTGAAGGCTTGAGCTCCGCAGGGGTCACAGCGGGCTAGTCAACATTAGCTTAGTTCCAAAATATATACAATTACAATAAAAAGATGAAAGTTAGTAAACCAGTTTTTCTTCACATCTGGATATTTTTATCCCTGCAAACATCATTTAACAGCTGTAAACAAACCCCTACATGGTGAGTGGCTCTTGTCAGTATCTCAGGCTAACAGGCCACTGCACTGCAGTCCTAACCTAAGGCAGCGGTGAAGGTGCATAGCACCAGTGAGCTCTCCTTCTATCGCTGATATGTGAAAATACGCCACCCTACAAGCTTGTGGTTCAAAAATCTCCAAATAAACACGCAGATGTACATTATTAAAAAACTCTGGCTCTCACAAATCAAAAACGACCGTTAGCTATCCCTAGCATATTGCTAGCTTTAACAAAATTGAGCTAGCCGTATTACGCCAGACATTAAAAAAGCCAGGCTGGGGAATAAGGGGTGGGGTTTAGAGGGGGCATGTCTCTGTTAGTGGCACAACTCAGCACCAAAGGTTTACCCAGTTGTCCCATTTGGTTTTTCATCAGAAAAATCGCTCTTATCCTGTAATAAACAAGTTCCAAAGCTGATACCTTTTATAAATAAGAACATCACTACACCTGAGCGTGATGGCTCAGAAACGTCAACACCAATATCATTACATTCTGACCCCAGCTCCAAACTGCAGCCTAAAACCCCTACACTGGACGGTGAGGTCAGTCTTATGAGGTCATATTCTGGCTCCTTAATGACCTCGTAATTCGGAGGTTCCAGTGAGATTTGGAGATACACAAGGAAAATGTATGAGATCTGGAACATGTTTACTAAAGGAGTTCCTGGTATCAGCATGGCGCTCACTACAGAATGACGTCTACACTCTGTGTGTGTGTGTGTGTGTGTGTGCGCACATTCCTCACAACAGTTCTCCTGCTGTAGTTCAGCTTCAATGTTCCTAATCCTGACAAATATACAGCCATCAAAGAATAAAGTGACCACTAACCAGTGTAAAGGTCACTAAGAACCTTCCTGGAAAGTCCTTGGACATTTTCCAGCAAATTCCCATACGGAAGTTGCGAGGGGAAGGCAGAGCCTTCCCTTAAAACATCAGCTTGAGCATGGAGATCAGTATTGACTGAACATGCACAAAAACATTACATTTTAGGATGAATGGAGCAATAGAAACACTGCATAACTCAGACTGTGTTTCTACTGTACATTTGCCACTGTGCGGAGGTGAGGTTACATCAGGAAGATATATTACACAGTACAGGAGAAAATGTTTGGGCACCAGACACACCAATATTTAAAGAGCTGTTCATCTGGGCAGCAAGTGTTTATCACTTGGGAAAATATTAAAACAGAATAAATAGAATGTACGGCTGTGTTTAACCACTTTTCTGCTCTCTCCTGGAGGAAGAAACCATGTATCCAGTACAGATACCAACTAATAACTGCTTTATCTAATCAATATCAGTATTTCAGTGTGGTAAATCAGGAGCTGCTTATGAAATTGAATAAATCCAATCCATGTGATGTCTGAAGGTGTCCAGGAGAAATCTGTACCCAGACTATGTTCTTCTAACCATCTCATATCTACTGCTCCGATTAAGGTTCTAAACATCTGACTGGCTGCTCAGACTTTTACACCGTCCTGTGAAAGTATCTCCTGTCTGACTTCTCTGCGTGTCTGTTAGATGAAAACCATGTGTATTAGCGCTTAGTTTAGGGACAGTAATGAACATGGGTCCACCTGCTGGAGGTGCACAGTGGGTGTGTAGTTATGCAGCTGTATATATTAGTTTAAACGCTGGGCGAGGGCTGCGTGCTGGCTGTGTTTGTGTTTTGTCTGGGCAGTGTGTACATTGCTCCCAGGAACTGGTCAGCGATTCGTCCAGCCTCTCTTAGTCCGCTCAGCAGGGCCCCGTGCACCGTTGCTGGGTAGTTCCGGATTGTGTGTTCTCCGGCAAAGAAGAGACGAGGAACCGGCTGCAAAAATTAACAAATAAATAAACCAAAAACATCAGGTTAAGCTAAAGCTATCTTATTAGCTTGCTAATGCAGACAAGGGAGCTAACGGTTATAGCAGTATTATACTACAGTAGATATACAGCAAAAACGTACAAGAATCACAAGAATCTTCTATAGATTCTTCTATACATTTATCCTAATAATGTGCTTAGAATGTGTCTCTCTCACCTGTGAGGCTCCAGGTATTGCAGGTCCAGGTGTGATTGGTTGGGCCATGAGGTCATAGTCATTTCCAGAGGAGCCAGCAGCAACGTACGAATACGACCCACGGGCCCATGGGTCCGCTCGCCAGCGCGTCACCACTGTCTCCTTCGGCTGCCATGGCAAAACAGATCAATCAGACAAACGTCAGTGTTGGACCAGAGATCTGTGTGTGTGTCTGGGTGGATGTTTTTTTCTCTTTTTCTCTCTGCTAAGGCTCTGCTATGCAACACAGCAGTTTACACACCGGACAGACGGGCATGAGCTCACCTGAGGGACTGCACTGCTACCAAAGATGCCCTTCAGAATCGCTAGGCAACGGCCCACAATAACATCATCACTGATGTTCTCCATTATGCCTGCAGCTTCTCCGGCCATCAGGGCCAGTAGGATGGGGGCTGGACAGAGACGAATTCCACACAAATCAGCATCTCAGAGTTTCCCAACCCAGAAGCAGGCCTACACGCTTACCACTCCACTTTAACGATCTACATTGATTGATGACGGACTGTAATTGATTCCTGACTATTACTGGTCCCCCAAAGTCCATACGCCTTAAACGACTCTACTTATACTCCATTTAATTATTAAACAAGCGGAGAAACTGCATGGGAAGTGCAGATTAGTTAAATATGACTGTAACAATATATATAACAAATATACCCAAGATATAAATGTCATTAATCATGTAAATACTTGCATAAGACTAAAAGGAGAACACTGACCTTTGTAGAGGTTCCAGAAGAGGAACAGTTCTCCACGGCTAGCCGTGGTGCTCCCCACATGACCAAACAGATTCACACTGGGGTCCCAAAACACACGGTCAAAACACAGTACCACCTGCAGGCACAGAAGGCACATTGCATCAACAGACCATACAACAAGAACCACATAAACAGAAACACCTTTAGAGCTGAACCCCTAAGTATACTGAAATATACATAAAGAAAATATACATACTGAAGACTGGAGCTGAGCCGATATCATTATTAATTACTTATCATTTTTAACCCAAACACTGATGCTCACATTTGCCACGACCAAATATAAAACACTTGAATGCATCAGTTAATATGCTTTTAAAAATCTGATGTAAACTGAGTGTCCCAAGAAAAGCATATTCCTTTACTGAGCATACATCTACATACACAATGCTCTCTGCTACACTGGATGACTTCATGGATGTGCTTTGTGAAAATGTTTTGATTCTGGTGATTAACTGTGGTAAACTACTTCTGAATTCTAATCCACTAAACATTACTCTCCAGATAAACACAGCACACTCTACTGCATCACTACTGGAATGCAAGGCAGGCTGGGCAAGGCAGCACCACCTGCTGGCAGATGAAGGAAACATAGCAGCAGCATGTTGCATAATACTGCAGCATTTCACTGCAGCTGAGAGAGAGAGAGCGCGAGAGAGAGAGAGAGAGAGAGAGAGAGAGAGAGAGAGAGAGAGAGAGAGAGAGAGAGAGAGAGAGAGAGAGAGAGAGAGAGAGAGAGAGAGAGAGAGAGAGAGAGAGAGAGAGAGAGAGAGAGAGATATGTTGATTGATAGCGTGTATGTGCACTCTCTCTGCCCAGCTCTTGGGAAAGGTGCTGTATTTCCATTTCAGCTGAAGGTGACCTTGTTCCAAGGACATTAAACCCTGTAATGCTTTGATTATTCAGCTTGTGCACTGCAGCGATCACGCACACATCACATCACTGTCCGCACCATACAAACACAACCTGCATTATTTATACAGAACTAGCCGTGAAACTGCCAAACGTCAGCTGTCCCAGAACCAAAGAACTTCTGATATGAATCTGCTCCACCATGTCCTGCCAGTACACTCATAATGACTATTACTGTAATGACACATTTTTCCATCTTCAATAATGCATGTGAGAAGGTCGCCTGATCAAATGCGGTGCTGCATCCTCCAGTTTTACAGTTCCTAATCCAGAGTTAGCTGCTGAGTATGATGTTATATACATTTGTAAGATCTAATCCAAATTTCTGTGATGAATTGATAAAACTCTGTGGATGTTTAAGAGTTGTGTGGTCCTCCAGGTCGTACTACAGTGTTTGTTCACACACACACAGACACACACACACACACACACACACACACACACACACACACACACACACACACACACACACACACACACACACACACAGAGACAGACACACAGACACACACACACACACAAACCTTGTTGAGGTTTCCAAAGCCCATTCTCTGGATGGCGGATGTTTTCCACTCGGGCAGGGGAGGAACAAACTGAACGGCAGGTGGCTGCTGCTTTAACACCCCCAATGGCAGCGTGCACAACACCGCATCACACTTGTAGATAAATGTCTGAGTGGTGGAGCGAGTGTTCACCGCTATTACCTCACAGCCTGAGAGAGATACACATACAGAAGTCTTTAGTGATGGTGATGTGGTGTTAAGAACAGTCGTTGTAATGGTCTGTGTGCATTTAGTCCTGCGTGGTGCAGTTGTCTACCAATGGCGAGACAACTGTCTACCAGAATGACTGATGGAGGACATCACCACTCACTGGATGTCTGTAATTATGGCTATTGGGTCAGTCAGGTACAGAAATAAGACCCTGTCCTTGCTTACGTCACATGCACGGCCGAATGTAAAACTTAAGTTATTAGCATGTCTTACAATGTCACACCAAGTTTTACTCCTGTCAGCTGATTCCTTCTGGGTACAGATATTCCTTTGAGGATGAGTGTATATGGGCTGACTTTAAAGCTTTAGGTGTACATCCTACACAGTGTCTCCAAACAACAACATTTACATACCACAGTGACTCACCTGAGGACGTGTAGCGCACCTGTCGGACAGCTGTATTGAGTTTTATGTCTAAACCTTCAGCCAGAGCCACAGGAACACAGGAGTACCCATTCCGCACAGTCAGATGACTTCCTGTAAATTCGAAATCATCATCCTACAGACAAAGAGAGAGACAGACAGACAATCACACACTTTTATAATGGGCATTCAATTCTTAAAACAATGAATTCTAACAATTTTAATTTAAGCTAACATGCTAATGCTACAATATTATGGAACATGATACAGTACAATTCCACACACTGCACTGTTCCATCTCTGTGCTGACCACTAACTCCATAAACTGTGTGAAATGACGCCATGTTAGCGTTTTTATGTAAATGTCATGTTAGCTAGCGAGAATGTCATTATGTTAAGTTTTTAATCTTGGATCATGCAAATAGTGACCCTGTAACGCAAGGACTCCATTTTGGACTAGCTTCACTGATGCATGGACACGTTTCCCAACAGGAAAGGTCAGTCTCTTTACAGGGCAGTACACGGCCTCTCTACAGGGCAGCGTGGGCTCTAAAACCAAATGACACATTACCTGGTCCCAGTGTTTAAGGGAGAGAGTAGAGAGAGGAGTGGCGTTAGCAAACTCTAGATTAGCAAAGTGCCAGTCCAATATCTGTCTGTCTCTGGAAGATAGATATACATCACTGTGAGAGAGAGAGAGAGAGAGAGAGAGAGAGAGAGAGAGAGAGAGAGAGAGAGAGAGAGAGAGAGAGAGAGAGAGAGAGATTAACACCACTTACAAGGCAACATTAAGACATAATATCCCCTCTATAAATACATGTGACATCCCTCCTAATTATTGAGTTCAGGTGTTTCTCACATCTATTATTAAAAGGTGTATAAAATAAAGTACAGTCATTCAGCTACCATACACAAAGGCTGGCAGCACAACAGGTCATACTAAAGAGCTCAGTGATTTAGTAGAGGCAGGATAGTGGTCGGGGAGGGTCAGGGTTTGGGCTCGGAGCCTTAGTTCCAGTGAAGGGTGGTATTAATGCTGCAGCACACAGACATTCTACACAGTTCTATACTTGTAGCTTTGTGTAGCAGTTTGGAGACGAATGACGCCGTATAAAGACGCCATATAAATGCTCAGTGTTTTAAAATGGGATTCCAAAATTTCATAAAGGGGTGATGGTCATGCGGCAACATACTTCTGGTCCTACAGAGTAGTGCATGTGTGTCTGTCCGTACATACCTGGGTGGATTTGCCTCCAGTTCTTGAAGTCTCTCCTCCAGTTTGGCCTGCTGCTCAGCCAGTGAATCGTACTCCTACAACAAAGACACACATCCACATAAATAAATGGAAATCTCCACCTACATTATTTGAGGACCAGCTTTAGGCCCAATTTGATGACAAAATTTAACTCCAGGTTAGAGCCATCATATTTGCTGCAGCTCTGGAGCAACCCGAGGCCCCAAACATGTTTTATATGTCTATTTATTTATATGTCTGAGAAAGTCCCATAGTGTCTTTAGACACTTAAATTTATCAGTCAGAAGAAGTGAAGTCAACTGTGATTAATGACATAGAACTAATAACCGTTAATGATTTAAATACACACTAAATACACAATTAGACACTATGGGACTTTTTCAGACATATAAATAAATAGACATATAAAACATGTTTGGGGCCTCGGGTTGCTTAAACAGGTCAAAAGGAGTGGTGAGCACATGAGCATGACAAAACTTGAGCAGCATTTAGATTTTATCCTCCTTCAGTTTGGACTCATTATATTTAATCAGTTTGTGGGTGTTAAACTGAGACTACTGCTGCTGCCAAATACAGGAAATAAAACAGTAAAATTACCCAGAATAGGAAACGAGGTGAAGGAAGGCTGAAATAACTTAAATGAGCTCCATTAGGACTTTAGGAAAGCATGTGCTTGTGTTGAGCAAATGGGCCTCTTTGCTGATCATATCTGCAATATCAGCATATAAGCCACAGGCTGCTCTACTCAGCAGTGCCTGTGGTACACAGCTGGGCCAGACTGAGATTAAAATGAGGAGGCACATAATCTTAAGGGGCTAATTTAATGTGATTTAATTTAATGCATGTAATTGTAGTATTGTGGGCTGAGCTACACACAGCTCTCTCATACTCTTCTTAAAAAGAGCTTTGTTGTGGTATACTATGTTATTCTGACAATAGTTTCGGTTTGGTACTAGTGTTCTGATGTTAAAGGTGAGGTGTCAGGTGTTTGTACTGAGTAAAGCCCAACTGGATTCTCTAGAAGCACTGCTGACCAACGCAGACTCAAACTATGAGCTCAGCAGGCAGTTTTATATATCTATATAGATATCTGTTTATCCATAAATTTGGCCTACAATTAATTTAAAAACAAATTCTATTTCTATTTCCGTCTGAAGAGTGGATCTGCTTCATCCACCAAACACTATATCTGGTTCCCAACATTAGCTCAGATTACAGAATTAGAGCAGAAACAGAGCACTGCACTTGAGAGGAACCATTTAAACACACAAACCTGATGCAGAATGAACGCAGCACACTGACTGTAATTCAGTTATGACTAACTATGACTGTGAAATTATTCTAATTGAGAGAGATTCATTCAGAACCCAGCTCCTACCTCTGTTGAGTAGTCCAAAGACCACAGGTTTTAATCCAGACAATAGCATGACCAGAATAATTAGTAGCTGTGGGCACAGTATCAGCAACATTCCACAGGTTATAATCACCTGTTATCAGTAAACTGATATATCAGACATTACTGAACAGACTGCGTGTGCACACCTTGCAGAGTGCAGTGAGGTCACGGTTTTTACTCTTGACGAGGAACTCTGCAGTGATGTCTCTGGGGGGCTTCACCTCACTGGCCTCCTTGTACTGTTGATGGAGCTCCTTTACTTTCTCTTTAGTGGCCACCATCTAACAGAGAGACAAAAGGGGGTGGGGGTGGGGGGGGTTCAGCACCAAATATGACCCATAGAATCATCAGATTAACA
>JAMWET010006298.1:417500-472500 GCA_024036415.1 Prochilodus magdalenae
CCCGAGGAAGAGGAGGAGGAGGGGGCTGAGTCTTTCTTACTCGACAGCATGATGGAGGAAGACAGTGGCCTCTCCTGCAACAGACAGACAGAGAGAGAGCTAAATGAAAGGAAGTGTGGAGCGCTATAGCAGAAATGTCAAAGAGGTGGAATGTGGCGCTGATTAGAGTCGTTTGGACTCGGCACAGAATGAACGCCACCTGGTTAATGGTCGGCGTGATGAACAGAAATGCTGTTTAATGTGCTAAATGATGGTAAATTCATGCTGACGTTTGTGCATCACAGTAATCTTGTTTTGTTTTACCCTTTTATTCACTAGGAGTATCACAATCATTTAAAATCGCAGTCTTTCACAGCCTTAACATTATACAACACACGGAAAGTAAATTAGATGTACTGTGCAGAGGCAAAACATGTAAATAAAGAAAAGCAATAAATGCATCACAGAACATCACAGGACTTACGGAAGCCAAAGCTCTGACCTAAAGCTCTAATGTGCAACACTGAGTAATGTTTGATTATTTGCAACTAATTATTTGCTGATTTATTTGTAACTAATTCTATTGTTCAATCCTGATCATGTACCTTTGCACGACTCTACACATGGTTCTGTGTAACCGTAGATTTTTTTATCCTCATAGTCCTATCACTTCAGGCCTGAACAATCATTAAACACAAATTTCCATATGACAATTAACCATCAGCTAAAATTCCATGACTATACTAGCCCAGGTTGTTTCCTTTTTTTTATTTTTATTTATTTTTTTTTTTTAAACACCAGGGCTATGTCATAAAGCAAGATTTCTCAGCTATGAATGTCCGTTGTCTCTTTTCCTACTGGACAGGCCTGACTTTGGACTTAAATTATCTGGCTAAGTAAGAATCCTGCTTTGTTAAATACCCTCCAAGAGATAAGGGTTAAATTTAAAAACAGAACCGAGGAAATACAACAGCTTTACCACAGGAACGTTGTTGTTAAAGCTCCCCAGTTTCCCTCACCATTACTCCAACTGTGGTTAGTCACCTGAGAGGAGCTGGGTCTGTAAAATGTGCTTCTTTAGACTTACCAAACTTACTTAGCTTTACTTTACAGAACTATGCCATCTGCAGGTGGTAGGAATGGACAATATGACATACTGTACTTTCGTATTTGTACTTGTTGTAGTTTCATATTGTATTTACTTATAGCTGACTTATCATTACAGTCCCAGAAAAATGCTTCCCGAAGGAACGTGAATACCACTAGCACTTTTAGAAGGCTGAACTGCATTTTCATCACTAAGAGACCAAATTAGTCCTGTTTATTGAAAATTAGTGTAGTGTTGTGAGTGAAAGGATAAATAAACCTCATCTGTAATTAAACAGTTTTGATAGTATTTTTATCATGATGTATAGTGAAATTTACTTGTCCAGAGTGACTTACAGGTTTAGTCATATTACAGGTAGGCCAATGTAGTGTTAGGGGTCTTGCCCAAGGACTCTTACTGGTGCAACACAGCATAATTTCCCAGACAGGAAACTGAACCCCAGGCTCCCACATGGAATGATAGCTTCCTGGGAAGTTCACATCATGCTTTACTTACAGGTAGAGTCTTTGTTTTAACATTTCTACGCTGATCTACAGAGTTTAAATGATCAGATATTAATAGTGTGATTATCTCCGGTTTCCTTAAATGCTACAGTATGACATGCATGTTTGGAGAGGAAGCATAACGCCCTGTAGTCCTGTGCAGTTTGAAGTCAATACTCCAAATTCCACGGTTACAGTGCTTAAAGACATGTGTAACAGCTTGTGCTTTTCTGGTTAAAATTCCATATTGTTGTATAAGCAAATTAACACATCCTCTAGACACTTCTATGCGCACTCCTCTAACACACTTGTGTATATATATTTAATGTTTATTAGCTGAATTATGGGGAAAATTATATGAAAAAATTTAATAGGCCAATTTGATAAACCTTACTGCAATATTCTTTTCCATATGACTGTATTTAGTGACTTCCAGGAGACAAGGTTACAGCATTAAAATATCTGGGGTTTTCACTCAACACAAGCATTACAGCATTTTCACTCGACACAAATTTCAGGAGTGCAGGAGGTAACTGAAGCTATATAACTAGTAAGGGTGTAAGAATGTACTGAGTATATCGGATAGCCTATCGCATTTTTGTGTTTTGTGATATTGCATTGATTCACAAAAACACAGTATTGATTTTGATCAATAGTTTACGGTTCAAGCTCTGTGGTAGACAGTGGATCTAGCTGTGCTAACATCTTCATTGTTAGGGGTGAGCACCTCACTTAAAGCCTCTAATGACCTGCTATGGAGCTCTAGAACACTAGTGCATACCAGTCCTATAACATGGTATGTACTCTGACAGCTTTATAAAAGTTTACAGAAGTCATAGAAACCCCTTAGGAGGAAAAATACAAGATCACGCTCGCTTGCCATTATGCATATGTCATAACATCCTTCTAAATGCATTTATATTATGGAGGTTTACACAATGTTTTACCAATTAGATTGAATTAGATTACAATCTTCGATAATCTCATGTCTGAATGAAACCCATTATCAGCACTGACGGAGGCTTTTCTCCGTGTCCCTCAAACTCAGTAGCACCTGCCCCATCCGTGACTGACTGTAATGAATGGAAACACCTGTTGATGGCTGGCGTGGTGAACAGAGAGATGTTTAATGGTGGTAAAATCACGTCGACTGCACATTACAGTAACCTTGTTTTGTTTTACCCATTTCTCGGTGCAGCGGGAAATATCCATTCACAAACTGGGAGACAAAGGCAGAATCAGAAAGCAAGTATAAGGACCAGGAAAGAGGATACCAGGATATTTACAAACTATGATGGCTTCCTATTCACAACATAATGCTATACAAAACAGCTTAATAGTAAGACAGCACGTAACATGACAAGAGCAACTGAAAAGGCATAAGACAGGGCCATGAAATAACATAACAATAGGACAATAAAGACCATAACTAGGGTTATCACCACACCACAGGTCAGCACAGTACATATGACCCAGTTTTCACTACACAACACGTTAAAATTACTCAAAATAGCACTGATAGGTACTGATAGCACTTCAGTAGCAAAACACATCAATATAGAGTCATAACAGGCCACACTATGTTAGCGATCCCACAAGAAAACAAAATCCATGAGACAATTTACCTTCCACCTTAAACAGTGCAGCAGTTGCACATCATTTAAGGAAATAACGACATTCTAACATGACGCTGACAGCGCGAAGTTAAGATCAGTTTTTGTTTTCGCTCCACCTTAAACAGTGCAGCCGTTGCATGAACATTTATGCAACTGCTGCGCCATTTAAGGTGGAACAGGAATATTCGAACAAGAAGGTGACCAACAGAGAGCTAACGTGACGTTAGCCTGGTCAGTAAACGCACTACAGAATTGCAGTAAGCCGAAACAGACAATTATAACCCGATTTAATTTCCTATTAACTATTACATTCTCCATTGTGTCTCTGAAGATAGCCAGCTAGCTAGCTAGCCTGTGCACGCGCTAACGCTAACGCTAAGTTACCTCAGCTACCGCGAACTACGGCCGCGAATATTAAACTAATATTAATGAAATACTGAGCCATAAATAATATTTTAGAAGACAGACGTACCTTTGCCCAACCCCCACAGAGGCAGCTTGTTATTTATTTCGTGAAATAAATGTGTTTATTTGTTTACCTCTTTTGCTAGCTACCGTCCGGCACAAAGGAGCCACAGCACAATGCGTGCGGCGGTGGGGAAACCAGCCAATCAGATTACAGGGCTCGTGCGCGTATAGGCGGGACTTGGCATTTACAAAACAGCGACTGGTCCAAATGCGCGTCGATCAAATCAACCAGCAGGGATTGGTGGTAAATATACAAACGCTTAAAAGTTTGTAGTTTTTTTTGTTTGTTCCTTTTAAAACATTGTAATATAAATATTTTTATTGTATTAATTTTATTATTTTTCAGTGAACTACTTGTCTATTAAATAAATAAATTGGTATTTATTTGGCAAACACATTTTAAAACATGTTAAAAAACAAATATATTTGCTGAAATTAAGTCTTAGTTAGTTAGATTATTTTAATTGTTTGACAATAAATGCGATCAATGGTGATAAACGTTTATCTGAAAGCTCTTCGGAGAGGAAACCGGAAGTTGTGGTACGTATTCAGGTAAGCAGATGAGCCTGCTGGACAGGTAATGCCGGACGTGCCTCAGCACAGTTAAGTTACGACTGTTTATAGACGGAAAACGACATCTATTTTCGGTTACACTGGATAATTTTATCTCATTTAAAAAGAAGAAGAGTTTTTGGTTCGTTTGTTCACGAGGCGATCTCCAGCTCCTGAGCCAGGTAAGCCAAGTACTTTGAGCTGAACTGTGTGGGTCTGGGCTGAGGGCGAGGATACCAACAGACGAGCAGGAGGATTGTGTTTTTCTGGCGATGTTAAGAAATTGTGGGTCAGATTCGGGGCTGATGAAGAGCGTATATGCCTAATAACACCTATACACGTCGCCCAGTAAATGGAATAGTCCGAAATAAAGTTCAATCTGTCAAACTCTTGCTTAGCCTTACCGCGTCCGTGTTGAGCATTGTGGAGCTTTTAAGAGCCCATATCTTGCATTGGTTTCATTTATACCATTTGTGTGGATTTATATATTACTAACAGTCGAAACTCATGTTTACATCACCTTCCTGTGTCCTTTACAAATATACAGGGTGCGTCTTTACGATCTATGTAAACATGCCCTGTGCTGATTGGCTGCCAACCTGTCCGTGGCTGTGACGTCACAACAATTTTTATGTGCAAAACTTTTTTTTGTTTGACATTGTGAAATCTGTTGTTGTTCGCAGTTAAAGCAGCAGAAACCTAACGTGGCTCTGGAAGGTGTTCATTCCTCCCAGTCTTTCATTTCTTGCTGTTCTTTCTGTTTTGTTACAACCTGTTTTTGGGGGGCTTGTATTACACATGCAAAACTATTGTTTTATTATGAAACTAACAGTAATTAAGACAAAAAAGCCAGAAAACTATAGTGTCCATTAGTATGTATTAGTATTCACCCCATTTTAAAGGCAGTACTTTGTAGAGTCACACTTTGCTGCAGTTACAGCTGCTAGTCTGTCAGGAGTTTGTCTCTATTAGCTTAGCCTAGCACAGCCTGCCACTGGGATTTCTGCCCATTCTTTAAGGCCAATCTGCTGCATCTCCTACAATGCCAGAAGGGATATGTTGATGTACAGAATCTTCCAGTCAAGCTGCAGATTTTTAGTATGACTAAGGTCTGGAATTTGACTTTCAGTCATTCCAAAACATTTCAGTGTTTCCTTTTAAACCTCTCCATTGTACTTTTAGCAGGATGTTTAGAGTCATTGTCCTGTTAGAACATCTACATTTACATTTAAGGCATTTAGCAGACAGTCTTATCTAGAGCGACTTACAACCGTGCGTAGTGTTCAGTTTAATAAGGTTTCCAGCTAGTATCAGATGGTTAGAGTCTAAAACTTGCCTTGAAAAGAGCAAGAAACTTGCCTAAAGAGAACTATACGCAGACGTATATAAGCATAAGTGCAGTACCTGGCAACCCAACCCATGGCTCATACCTAGAGAGTCACAGATCTACCCATTCACAAATCCCTGGGAAACAGTCTTTATTCAAGGATTGCCCAGATTTCCTGTATCTGTTTTAAATCCTGTCCAGTTTGCTTTTGTCTGATCAAAAGCATGCCCACAGCATGACACCGCCATGCTTCACTGTGGGAATTGTGTTCTCGGTTGATGGAATGTGCTAGGATTGTGTCACATCATTTCTCAAAGATCAGAAAGTCCAGTTTTAGATTTCTTGTTTTTCTTTAAATGATGGTTCCTTTTCTGTAAAGCCCTGCTCTGCAGAGTATATGCTTTAAAGTGGTCCCACGCTATGAATCTGTGCAGCTCTTTCAGTGTTCTGTCTTTGTTGAATCTCCGTTTAATGCTCCTGATGCCCCCTCTGTGCGTTTTGGTGGTCTTCTCTTGTCAAGTTTAAAGCTGTTTTTTTCCATTTTGTTCTAATGATTTAATGATGCTCTGTGAAGTTCATAGTTTGGAAATTCTGTAATAACAATAATTTTCGTTAACGGTCTAATGAGAGGCTGATGAATAACAATAATTGGAATAGGGTTTTTTTAATCCTTTTGATCTAAAATAAAATTCTAAAGCTTGAAATTCTCCAACAGTGATCAGGAATTGAATGTTTACGACTCTAACGATTTTATTTTTTATTATATTTATATTTATGATTTTGGAGCAAATCAGTCATAGTCTGTTACAGTCCTGTTTTAAATGTAAGTTTTAGTCTATATGTTTTTGCTGATTAGAGAATTACTGACTGATTTTAGAAAGAACCGGATTGTTTTAAGGTCAAAGACACTAATCCCTCTGTTTTCTCTCTCAGAATGAAATCTGAGGGCGAGTTTGAGAACAGACCGGATAACACGGCCTTTACGCAGCAGCGTCTCCCCGCCTGGCAGCCCATGCTCTCCGCCGGCATTGTCATCCCACTCTTCACCCTCATTGGCCTGGCCTTCATTGGCATTGGAGCCGCACTCTTTGTCACCTCACAGAACATCAAAGTGCAAGAGGTGAGACATAGAGAATGATCATACCAGTCATAAGCTTTAGTCATGAAAATACTTTCACGCATATAAGATGCAACTCCAGTGTGCTTTATGATGTAACATGAAAAGTAATTAAGCATTGCAAAATGTTATGCGTGTAATTTAAATAAACACAATATCTGCAAATGTTAATTCATATTTCTTTACATTTAATTATCTTAAATAGAAAAAGTAATAGTGGCATATGCCAAAGTGTGTACATCAGCTACGGCCACTTGAGCAGATATGTCCTCTAGCACACAGTTTCTGTGTCCAGCTAGGAGCAATTTATTCCTGCTGTTTATCACATGATGCCTCCAGCTCTGTGATATCCAACAACATCATGGCTAAGAACTGCTCACAGGAAGTGGCTGAGAAAACTGTTTCCCTGCAGAGCGCTGCAGCCCTTACGTTGTGGCTTCACTCCATCTACCAGACTCGCTAGCCTGTCTTAGCAGTAAGCTAGGGAGTTCCAGCAGAGTGGATGAGCCATGTCTTCTCAGGGCACGTAGAGGTCCTGATAAAATGTGCTGTGGTGTCTCCATACCACACTGTCAGTACCTCAGTGATTTAAAAAGAGGAATGTTCATGTCAGACTGTTTTAGTATTTTTGTTTGAGAGCCTGAATGCAGGTGGAGTGGTGGTTTTTCCAGAGTAGTTAAATCTAAAAACCTATCAAACAAATAAATCTCCAAAGAGTTGAACATTGATATCCAGCCTTAATTAGTAGGACTCATTCTACCATCTACCCCTGCAGTGTTTCTGCCCTTGTACTTTACACCTGGCACAGTGTTCCTCAGACTCCGGTGGTGATTGTGGCCAAATAGTTCATCACTTGTTTCCAGAGTGACTTTTCTAGAGTACAGAATCTAGAAAAGCCAAACACTTTAGAAATTAATGTATGTGGTGAGCTTGCAGGTGAAGTTTTCCTTCTGATGGCTCCTCCATGTAAATCCCGTTTGTGCTGTACAGTGCTCCAACACTCCTCTATCAGCTGAACCTTCCTACGACTTTGCTGTCATGTGGGGGTTTTGCTTTGCCTTTTTGTCTGGAATACGAGCAGTTCTACCTGAGAGTTTTCTAAATCTCACCTTGACATTTTAGCTCGCCTGGCATTTCATAATGAGACTTCCTATACTGGTTGTCTAGTCATGATGAGTTGGTAAAGGCCTTTAAGACTTTTTACAATTTTATAGCTTTTATAGAGTTTTAAAACTTTTACACAAACCTAATAACAATATTGTTTATACAATAATGTTTTAAATAACAAAAAAAGTAAATTACTTTTAAATGCACATAGAAATAAATAGAAAAACATGCAGTTAAAAGCTGTGACAGAGCAGAGATAATAAACAATGATAATACTTCACACTTGTTAAATATCAAAATATTAAACTGAGTGGCATCTGATTCATACATGCTACCTGGGTGTGCCGTGAGTAATGCAGCAGCTCACATACACTGACCTCTCATACACACAGCACTTATGCTGCAGGGGAAGCAGTGAGAGAGAGGTGCTCCTGTTTCCAGAGGGATAAATAGTTGAGTCATCCACGCTGCTCAGTTTACAATATAACTCAGAAAAGAGCAGGTTTAGGCTAAACAGATTCCATAGTTTTAGGCCTAGGAGCGTTTAAAATTTCACATGAGAACATTAATGAGATAAACTAAACTGAAGAATTCCCATTGTTTTGAGTTTTTAGCAGGTCCACATTGTTTACAACACACCATGCGAACCAGGTCTTTACCTGTAGTGCTGTGGTGTGCTGAGTGAATAATTAATGTACTGTGTGGTCCTTGTGTAGCTGGATTACACTGGAACTGCGACAAGCTCCCCCTGCTTCAAGTGCACTGCTGCCAGGGTCCAGAACTGCACATGTGAAGTCAGCTTCTACCTGTCTGAGCTGTTTGAGGTATTCTCTCTCTCTCTCTCTCTCTCTCTCTCTCTCTCTCTCTCTCTCTCTCTCTCTCTCTCTCTCTCTCTCTCTCTCTCTCTCTCTCTCTCTCTCTCTCTCTCTCTCTCTCTCTCTCTCTCTCTCTCTCTCTCTCTCTCTCTCTCTCTGTCTGTCTCTCTCTGTCTCTCTCTCTGTCTGTCTCTCTGTCTCTCTCTCTCTCTCTCTCTCTCTCTCTCTCTCTCTCTCTCTCTCTCTCTCTCTCTCTCTTTCTCTGGTTCCATGTTGAGCAGTTTATCTGTATATGTCCTATGAATGCATGGCTGCAGGGTTTGCATGTCTCCGGAGTGACTGGATAAACTGTACTGTGCTTTTCAGGGTCCAGTCTTCTTCTATTATGGCCTGAGCAATTACTACCAGAATTACAGGCAGTATGGAGCATCTAAGGACTACAACCAGCTCTTTGGAGACACCACATATTTTAAGGTGAGGGCATAAATCAGCATGCTGAACAGTCTTCTTTAGCCTGGTTTTACCCTCTGTACTCATCTTTCTACTGATGTTTCTTTCCCCCACTAGGCTCCACAGTCTTACTGCACTCCCTATCAATACGATTCCAACAACAAACCTATTGTTCCCTGTGGATCTATCGCAAACAGCATGTTCAATGGTACCACCTCCAAGTCAAGCACTTCACCAGACTAATCAAAGATTCAAAGACTCTTTACTAAAACACTTACCTTGTGCTTCCACTAACTGGCCATTTTATTAGAAACCTTGTTTTTTCAGTAACTGACCATTTTTTATTTGAAACACGTACCTTTGTATATCCCGGGTGTTGATTAAAGAGTACATAGGACTGTAGGTAAGTGTGCAGTGTGACTGGGTTGACATTGACTCTGTATGCTTTGTGTACAGACACGTTCCAGCTGTATTTGCTGGTTAATGGAAGTAGCAAACTGGTTCCCTTTGATGGGAAAGGAATCTCGTGGTGGACGGATTACAATGTCAAATACAGAAATCCTGCTTCAGTCAACGGGTCTTTCGCTGCAGCCTTCGATGGTCAGTACATGTTATCATTGTCTTTGTATAACCTGATTTAGACTTATGATCATGTACACGCTATTTATTGGACTTTAAAGTATATTAATTAAAATCTTTTCATTTTCTCAGGTACGGTGAAACCTCTAAACTGGCAGAAGACTGCGTATGAGCTGGACCCGACCGATCAGGCCAATAATGGCTTCCTAAACCAGAATTTCTTGGTGTGGATGAGGCGCGCAGCGCTGCCCAACTTCAGGAAACTTTATGGGAGGATAACAGGAGGGGATTACAGTCAGGGGCTCCCAGCCGGAAACTACACACTACAGATCAACTACAGTATCCTTCACACCAGGCTTAAAGCGATGGTACACAGATAAAGTCTAATGGATGGTAGTATGCAGTATTATATAATCTACTGACAAACTGTTACCCAGGTAAACGTACAGTCAGTATTCAGTGACGGCGACTCTGTCAGAAACCACACAGATCTGCTCAATGATGCACTGGAGCTGTACTTGATGCCCCCTCATTGGTTCTCCTATATCTTTTACAGCCTACAGCTAGCTAGCTATGTCTTTGTCCTGCAAATGCATCTTCCCTGGAAACCAGATTTTGCAGAACACTATTGTGCTTGCTTAGCTAATTTTAGATAAGCTATGGCTCAGTCTGCTGTGTCGGCCAGACTGCCCTACTTGAGCCTGTTCACATGGGTGCTCGAGCTAGGTCAGCGCCAAGCTCTAACCAACTGTTAACACCGACCCTCCTCAGACAGCACCTCCTTCACTAACTTCAGCCATGATAACAAAGCTATCAGATGTTTGGAGCTTTGAGTAGCTTAGTCTACCCTCAATGACAATGCTAGGTAAGCGATACAGTGATGCATTTGCTGGAACAGGGTTAACAGGCTAATCGTTAACTATACAATCACAGAAGAGATTGAATGTTGGAATTATCATCATGGATTTATTTAACAGTCTCTAAAGGGGATACTATTGCATTATTTTCTCAGTGGAACTCTACACTACTGGGGAAAATGTGTATATTTTCCTTTATATCATACCGCACACAGTGTTCCACACCTTTTTGTTTTCTTTTCATAATGACAGTGAATGATGGACGCAGTGGGAGTTTAGTGGAACGTCATTTATAACACACGCCAAGAAATTAGACTCAAGCTTAAACCTAAGGGTTGTCACAGCCTTCAGTTCCTTTGTTTGAGTAAGGTGCAGCTTCAGCCTCAGATCTGCTCAGATGGGTTTGGCTGGAAGGGTGTGGCTGAGCGTGAGAGAGGGTGCATGTTTTTGAATATGCTAATTGTGACTGTGGAGCCAGATTTACTTAAATAAGTCACTGTGAATGTTCCTACAGAGCTCATTCCTTAGTGAAACATCTGGTTATTTATTTTACCTCTTTACATCTGATCAGACAAGTCGTCTCCTGCTTTCCAAGTCCTTCTCAGCGGCGTACTGTGGGTGCTGCACATTACAGGTTATGATGAGCTGATGAGATGATGAGTTGTTTTGCTGCATGTTTGATTAAACTCAGGACCCTGTGGCCCCAGTAACTAATGGAAAACACTAAGGCAAACACAATAGAACTATACTTATAAATATGTAATCTTTTAATAACCTGAATAGTCTTTATAAATGAATATATACATAATTAGCATGACGGTGAATAAAAACTCTTGTTTTGCCAACGTCACGATTATCCCTTTTAGCTAGAACTGTCTTCGGTATATTTGTCATTGTATTGATTTCCACATGGTTTAGGTAAAAGATGTTAAAGGGTAATTTCACCATGTTTTCAAAACTCCACGTTTGTATATGACCTTTGACCCCTGGCCCAGATTACCCTGTGGTGAGCTTTGGTGGCACTAAGAAGGTGGTGTTCAGTAACGTCTCCTGGATGGGTGGCAAGAACCAGTTCCTCGGAATCGCCTACCTGGTGATCGGCTCACTCTGTGTCGTCATGGCAATCGTCATGCTCATCGTCTATGCAAAATACAAGTTCCAGGACGACGAGGACGCGTAGCAGCGGTGGCCTCATCATCCTTCAGCTCGTAACGTGACAAGTACAGGCTTCTTTTTCATATGATTCCTCCTAAAGCCATGAAAGCTCTGTAAAGCTCCTGATCTGCATGTTGGCTCACCTGTACAGGTGTGTTCAAAGCCGCACAGAGCTGAAATCTTTACTCTCATTGTTGGATCACTTTACTTTCCCTTTTGTTTAGTTTCTTGGCTTTTTTTTTTATCATGGATCCGTAGAAACGATCCAGGATCACTAAATGTTATCTCGGGTATAAAGTTCCGTTTCTGAGATAGGAAGTTCTGTTACTGTGGTGGTGATGAAGCGTATGCTGCAGGTTACGCCCTGTAACCATGGTTATCAGGAAACAGACCAGAAAGAAGTGAAACTTCCTTCACAGTGAAATCCGTTTGTGTTTCATGCTGAAACTGGGCATCTGGTGAAACACACGCTAACATAGCAGTGCGCTAATGTAAGGCCTTCAGACTTTAAAGGGCCCATATACCACATTTTCATTGCGTTTTGGTTTTGCCTCTTACAATGTTTCTGCACATTTGTACTCCAAAGTCTCTAATGCTTCTAGTGATCATTTTCAGGCCTCTGTTTCCACTTACAGTTAAACAGCCTGTTTCTGTTACTGTGCCTTTAAGACCAATATGTAAATAAGCTCTATTCTGATTTACTGTCCTGTATTGTGCCTTGTTTAAAAAATAGTGTGGGGAGAAAATCTGTGCAACTTCAGCATGACTGGGTGGGGCTAAGCAACTGTAGATTAAATGGGTGGGGATAAACAGCTGTAAACTGAATGGGTGGGACTAAACTATGGTAAGCTGACTGGGTGGAGCTAAACTGCTGTAGGCTAAATGGGTGGGGTTAAACAGCTCTAGGCTAAGTGAGCGTGGCTAAACTGCTGTAGGCTAAAAGGGTGGGACTAAACTGTGGTAAGCTGACTGGGTGGAGCTAAACTGCTGTAGGCTGAATAGGCATGGTTAAACAAATGTAGGCTGAATGGGTGGGACCAAACCGGGGTAAGATGACTAGGTGGAGCTAAACTGCTGGGGCTGAATGGGTGGGACTAAACTGTGGTAAGATGACTGGGTGGAGCTAAACTTCTGTAGGCTGAATTGGTGGGGTTAAACAGCTCAAGGCTGAATGGGTGGGACTAAACTGTGGTAAGATGACTGGGTGGAGCTAAACTGTTGTAGGCTGAATGGGTGGGATTAAACAACTCTAAACTAAATGTGTGTATAATGACATGACAGCCATAATGAATTCTAAACAGACTGATTTGCCGCTTAATTTGCAGAATTGAGAGTGGATGTGCAGGTACAGCAACTAACGGTGTGGAATGCTCAGTTTTTTGTGGTATCGGCCCTTTAATGTTTGCTGGCGCATTAACTGTGGTTACTGAAAACTCTAAGGCTTTTATTCAGGGTTTTTTCATCGTTACTATTTATTCTCCGTGAGATTCAGATGTCTGAATATGCTGATATGAGTCTGTTTGGGTGGGTTGTGTCCAGTAGTGTTTTTATCAGAGGCTGATTCCTAAAGGGATTAGTTCGGGTTCACTGTATTTGTGAACACATTTAGGTTTACCTAAAGAGGTTACTGATCTGATCCATCATTTGGCTGATAATATTTAAGTTATAGTATAAATATTGCTGATTATTAGCAAGAGGTAATAACTCCGCCCCCGGGGCTACTGTATTCACGTTGTTTAGGGCCATGTTTCTGCTGTTTGTTAGAGTTTATGAAGCGTGACTTCATAATATGAGCTAAAAAAAACAGAGAACAGAGATGAGACAACAGTGTGTTGTAGCTGTAGTTTGGCCCACAGAGGGCGCTCTGCGACTTCCACAAAAACCCGATCAGCTGAGTCGAACAGAGTAGGGGCCCTATGATGGAGATCATCTGCTGTCATGTGAAGTTGATAACGGGCAGGTTGTCTCCATCTCCTCTCCTCTCAGTCTGAACCTGCCTGGCTATATTCACATCAGCAGTGAAAGCCGGACCATCAGGCAGTCAGCTCACGTTTCACACAGTGGTTTCACACGAGTGGTGCTGCCTGCTCGTAGCTCATTTATGAAACAGTGCGGCAGTTTTAGATGGGGTGAACAAGCGGCCCCATCTTTTCTCTCTCGCTCATCACTTCTCAGGTAGCATAACTTATAACTCTGTTTGGCGCTAAATCACCCACCAAGTATGTTAGTGCTGCTCATCAGTGGATAAAGGCTAATGCTAACGAGCAGCCAACTGATCCTGCTTAAATTAGGTGATGCAAAATATATATGTGTCTTTACCTACAGTCACCACACTGATGATTCTATCAAATTATAACCAAAGCACGAGGAATTATATAAAAACAATTTAACAAAGTTTTTTGATCTTCAAATATCGGATTCTGTATACTTGATGCTATATCAGTCAGGCTCTAGTCATAACATTAAAATACTATAAAACCATGCTGGAAAATATAAATGATCAGAATTAGACCCCTTTATATCAGTACCTTATCCCCATCCATTTTTTTTCCTTTTCTTTTCTGCACCATCTGAACACAGCAGTTGCTGTTTACACTGTGTGAAGATTTTATGATGAGTGGACCCACAGAAAAGCCCAAAATCCCCGGGAAGAAAAGTCTCTGGTTCCATTTACACTAAAATTAAAGCAGGTTTTTGTCATCTCCTGTTGATTTGGACAGAGAAGATATGCTTTTAAACTGATTGCGTTACTGTGAACTGAGCTCATATGAGGATCTGATCCTCTGTTATTCATAAAGCCGTGATATTAAACCATAGCTGTTGGTTATGAACCATGAATACAGCAAATGAAGTAGGTGATGTTACTGTAGAGATGTTAATGTAGGAGTTCTGAGCTCCTCATATCTGTAGAAAGCCATATATGACTGCGTTAGTGTGTCGGGGTGCGATTCTCTCAGGTTCTTATATCTGTGTTTGTGCTGGGCTCTAGCAGGATAAGGCCTTTCAGGCAACAATTTGACTGTAAATGCTGGATTCTCTCAGGGAAATGATGGAGAGTAATATTTTTATAAGAGTATGCAGTTTATTCTGGTATATTTTGGTAAATAGATGTTTGTTTTGACTGCCGTGCTGATGTTAGATCTTCCCTCTGTCTGTCAAAGCAATATAAACCCTAGTAAAGGCTGTAAATCAATATAGGTCTCTGTAATGAGCACAGTGCGGATATGATCTGCTATTTTACTGAAACTGAGTGGGAGTGGTTCTGTTCTAAAGTAATAATAATAATAATATTAATATTAATAAAGAAGGAACATTAAAAACCTGTCTCTGGTCCCATTACTGCTCAACGCTGTTATACCAGTGGTGGATGTTCTTCTTACTTTCCTGCCCTGTGTGTGTGTGTGTGTGTGTGTGTGTGTGTGTGTGTGTGTGTGTGTGTGGTGATAAGGATGGGCAGGCCAGTGTCAGAGTGGTCAGTTTTACTGGTTTAGCCGACCTTTTTACTAGGTGGGCAGTTAGGACTGTGTTATGAGATGATGTCGCTGTGTAATAGAGAAAAGGGCTGGAATTCCAGTGAGGTGTTTCAGGCAGCTGGGAAAAGTGGGTTCTGGAGGAGAGAGAGTTTAACTTTGCAGACTACAGCTCCCTAAAGGAAAAGAGGAAAACTACAAAGGGGGAATGGATCCTGTTTAATGTAGACTATAACCAGATGTTTTTAGTTGAAGCTGAGCTTCGTCTCAGCAGATCATCAAATTCCAGTTAAGTGTAGATTGAAGCTGGTGCACAAACTTTTCCTGCTCATTCAATACGATACAGGGAAAAAAAATTTCATTTAACAATAATAATAAACAAGTCTTTTATGCACACCATTCCGGAACAAACTGGACATTCCTAAATTGGAATGGTGTGAATATCCTGAAAGATAACAGGTAACACTGAATTGAGTAATAAGCATTACTATATAGTTACATAATGCAAGCAATATATGTTAACAACAGTGGCAGTAAAATAGAAGTGCTAATAAAGACCTTACTGTTTTATGTTTTTATCATTTAAATGTAGGATCATGTTAAATACAGGTTTAGTTAAAGTCTGGAATAAAATGCATCAATGTGTAATATATAGATTAAGTAATATTTATTAAACACTGTTTTTTACTTATTTTTTTTATAAAAAAAAAAAAATATATATATATATATATATATATATATATATATATATATACACAATATATCATATATATCATAATTATATTTGCAGTTGTGTCATAATATTTTGCAGTTGTGTAATATATATATATATATATATATATATATATATATATATATATATATATATATATATATATATATATATATATATATATATATATATATATATCTCACAATTATTAAAATTATACATACCTCTAATGAGTAATGGAGACCTAAGTAAAGATCCTTAGCTACTCAGTATAACCTAAAATAGTATTAGCTTCCCTTCTTATCTGTCATAAGAAGTTTTCCTGGTTCCGGTACTGGTTCTTTGTTTCTGACATTATCATGAGTTAGTGATGTAATAATGCTTTTTACTGTCTTAAGTGTCATTAATGGATGACCCTTATTGTAAAGAGTTATTACATAATGATGATGATGATAATAATAATAATAATAATAATAATAATAATAATAATAAAAAGAAGAAGAAGAAGCCACATAAATCCACAAACCACATTATTAAGACACGGACAGGGTAGGTTTGCAAAATCAATGTCTTTATTTATTGTTAAATTCGATTTAAGACATTTGAAACATTATGGTGGCGTCATTGCTGCTAGCTTCTAAAAGAGAAGACCTTCCATAACCAAAGTGCTAGAATACAGGTCAGTTTAAATGGCTTCACTCGTTAAGTAAGAATTTTTACATTAAAAAGGATGAAAATGGGTTATCAAACCAAACGAACGCAAACAGACTACGCCGGGCCCCGCCTACAGACTGACTGACGGGTAAAGGGGAAAGCAGGTCAACGTCCATACCCCTCCCCCCGCCCCCAACCGTGACATCACTTCCTTTTTTAAAAGTAAGTCAACTACAATCTTTAAACTTTAGTTTACACTCTCTATTCAAACCGAATCAGATTAGCAAAGTAACAGCTAAATGCTAACCAAAAACAAAACGCAGTGCACAGCAACACACAGACTCAGCTCTAAACAGGGACCAACACTATTTATCTGACGTGTAAAATAACGATTTTATACATGATTAACTCTGACGTCATTCTGCATGTGATTATAAACGTCCGGGAAGAAAATATTCACCAGAAACCTGAAAAAAAAAACAAGAAACAATAAAAGCCAATAAAAACCACAGCAGCCTTTAGGGAAAAACCCTGTGAGGACACTCGACCGCTATGATGGTCAGACACACAGCCTTAGGACACACGGGAGAGAGACTTTACGCTGTTTTAGCTGATATTCCTACCACGTCGGACACTTATAGTTGAACGATGAGCCAGTTTTTCTAAGCGAATACATTCAGTACTTTCCTCCAGCAGGGGGCAACCCAGCTGTTTATAGATCCTCGGAATAGAAAAGTGTGGGAATCCTCAGTGCTGTATGTGTACAGGAGGAAAAAAAAGTCTTTATTTTTTTAAATGCAATTCTGCAATCTTATAAAAGAAGGTACTTAAAATAAGGTGGATCGCATGCAAAATATTAATAATACTCTGAAATTCCCATTTTGGGAACTGCTGAAATTCACAGGGAACTTTCTACTGTTCCGAAAGGTCCCCTGTTTACCTTATTTTTTTCCATGTACAAACCTACCTTCTATAATTAATAACCAGTTATACAAGAGCAACGTGTAAGAGTTTCATTCAAACTTTCTTAAAACATCGGAAGTGCTTCCGTAGTCGGAGCTTTCCTGAACCTGACGGCTATTAGAGGTTTTTTACACAATGTTAACTTATATACAGAAAAAAATTCCATGTGTTGGTTGTTTGTTTTCACTTCAAAACAAACACAAACCACAGCGATCCTCCTCCTGGGGGCGGGGCTACGTGAGGAAAGAACAGCAAATAGGAACAGGAAGCGTGTAAAAGGCGTCCTTGGGGTTTTCCATGAAAAAGAGCCTTTGTGCCGTCTTTGGTCACAAGAAAGAGTGTGTGTGTTGGGTTATGACGATGTTTGGTTTGGTTTGGAATCCTCCAAGGCTGCTGCAGAGATCCACTCCAGCACTTCCCATGTACAGGGAAAACTGACTGATTTTCCAAGAACGTGACACATTTTTCCAGAAACCTCCAGAAAAGTCAGTGCAGGAGTCTTGCCATTCCTCCTAAAGGTGTAAAAACGTAGCCATACAGGTCCCTCCAGCACAGGAAGCTGAATTTTCCAGCAGCTGCTGCTAACAGGAAGTGGTTTTCTCCAGGCCCCTTCGAAACAGGAAGCAGGAAGTGTGAGACGGCAGAAGGCAGAGAGTGTGCTGTCATGCTCATGCGAGAATGAGGAGTAGTGGGGGGTGGGGGTTGGTCCGTGTCCCAGAACACCATGCGTCTGAGCGCGGGAAAAGCTGTGGAAGCTGCGTTCTATTGGCCGAATATTTCCCTTCCTGCCAGTTCGTCTCTGCTGGCCCCGCCCTCTGTAGACGGACGAGAAACAAACCTGCAAAACCTGGAGACCAATAACAGAGACAGAAACGTAAATCCACAAAACATCCGTCTGGAAAACAATAATACTGTAGTAATAGGCCATATAAACATTAATAATAATATCACAGAGAAATAAACCAGAAACAGCAGTTCTTCAAAACTACAGGTTGGTGTTTCTAATAAAGTGGCCAGTTAGTGGAAGCATTTGGTAGTTGTTTCTAATAAAGTGGCAAGTTAGTGGAAATACTATGTAGGTGTTTCTAATAAAGTGGCCATTCAATGGAAATACTAGGTAGGTGTTTCTAATAAAGTGGCCAGTTAGTGGAAGTGCAAGGTAGGTGTTTCTAATAAAGTGGCCAGTTAGTGGAAGCTGAAGGTCAGTGTTTCTAATGTAGTGTAAAGTGGTCAGCTAGTAAAAGTACCTTGGTTACCTGCTCACGCTAAGCTGCACCTAGGAGTGAAACTTCTTCTCTGATGATCTTCTCTCCTCCTTTCTCCTCCCCTTAGACACTTCTCCCTGTTCACACACACAGGAACAGAAACAAAAATGAGCTGATCAGGTTTAATCTCATCGTGTTTAGTCCTGATCAGTAAGTTAACCCACAGCAGCCTCTGAGCAGGAACCACCTGCAGATGAGGAGAAGAGTCATTAGAGAGACCAGAAGCAGAGGAGTAGAACCTCAGAGCCATGAGCTCCGAACAAGTGGAGCAGAAAAAGCCACTGAAGAACAAGGTAATACAGTATACAGAGTAACAGACGGACTACAGTCTGGAACTGTACAACTACAGAGTGTCCTGTGGTCAGTGGAGCTGATGAGGTGGATAGAGGGTGTGAATCCAGGGAGATGGTCATAATGAAGTGACCAGTTGGTGAATGAATTAATAAATATCAACATGCTATGCATGTTACTGCCCTTCAGACAGTGCTGACCTCATGATGTGGATCTGTGGGGGGGTCACTGGTCTCCCCCACTGACAGAGACCTGCCCTGAGCATCCTGATCCTCTGGGGTTGGAGAATCCACCCGCCGGATTACCTTCCGGATCACCTAGTCAGGGAGATGAATGGCAAAGGTCATGATGGACGGGGGGAGAGGATGACATTGTGTATAAGTGTTTAAAAGTAAAAAGGAAAGAAAAGAAAAAGAGACATGAGGCATTCTATGAAAGAGGAAAAGAAAGGAAATGATAAATGGGAAATAAATGTAAAGCAAGAAAAGGGGAGGGAAGATCTAAAGAGGAAGGGAAAGGAAAGTAAAAGCAATAGGATGAATGAAGAACAAAATAAAGTTAAAGGAAAAGGAAATGAAGGGGAAACAAAAAAGAAAAGAGGAGGGAAAGAAAAGGAAATGCCAGACGAAGAGGAGAAGAAAAAGCAAAGGAGTTGAGAGAAAAGGAATGAGAAAATATTATTTTGGTTCAGAGGAGATACAAATGGCAGAGGACAATGCTGAAAGACAGAGGAGGGAAGCAGATACATGAATTAATGAATAGATGAATGAATGAATGAATGAATGAATGAATGATGGCATTTTTTACTTTTCTGGTGATAATATTTCCATCCTCATCAGTGAACTGTTCTTCTGATACAGTCTCTCCTGGAATGTTCCGAGCCTCCTCACCCTGCAGTAACAAACATGTTAACTCAGACACTCACACACCTCCACACACTCCTCACAGCACCACACCGAGCCTGTAAGCGTGAATTAGGTTGCCCAGTGCATTGTGGGTAGTCTGGACCTGCAGTGGATTTGCAGTGCCTTGGAGAAAATAGTGGTTGGTTTAGTTCAAATCAGGAAAAAGTTCAAACTCCACACACACACACACACACACACACACAGTGGAGCAGGAAAGTGCAGAAACCCAACACCAAGCACTGCAACCTACAGCCAAAACCTGGGCCTGGAACCAAAACCAGCCTGGATCCAAACCCAACACCTGCCTGTGTGTGACTCCATAACCAGCCTGGATCCAAACCCAACACCTGCCTGTGTGTGACTCCATAACCAGCCTGGATCCAAACCCAACACCTGCCTGTGTGTAACTTCATAACCAGCCTGGATCCAAACCCAACACCTGCCTATGTGCAACTCCATAACCAGCCTGACTCCAAACCCAACACCTGCCTGTGTGTGACTCCATAACCAGGATGGCTCCAATCTCAACACTTTTAGACCCAAATGACCTAGTTAAACCACTAGCCTGGAATAGGGCTCAACTCTAGCCTGGTTCCTGACCCAAAATTGCCTTGGATTTGAACTCAACAGTATCACAAATTTGGATCCAAGAGTATCTTGGGTTTGGACTCACCACTAGCTTGGGTGTAGACCCAAAACTAGTCTGGATCTGGACACAAAAATATTTCGTGGATCTTGACTACACCCGACACCAGTCGGGATCCACAATCAGGCACAGGTGTCAAGCTTCTGTTCATTACTAGCCACATTGGGATTTCTAACTGTTGACCAGTTTGAGATGACTGGGTTTGGATCTAGGCCCATCTTGAAGCCATCACCCCAGTCCAGGCGTGTACCTTCAGGATGAGGCGTCTGCGGAACACTCGCGTGGTGATGGTGCGTTCCTCGTCTGAGCCAGACTCTGTAGACGTACGCTGCTAATGAACGTATGTACATAGCTCTTAATGAAAGTGCGCACACCCTTTGGGTTGTTTTAAACTTCCCACTAAAGAACATGATTTAATCCAGAACCAGACTTCAAAGGGACCAGAATACAAGCTCACCTTACAAACTTCATGGAATTTTAAATTTATCAACCAAAACATGTGAGGTGTCTGAAGTTTGCTAATTTAGCCGTGTACTGCTGTGAGGTTAATGTAGCATTACAAGGCTAAGGTAGCTTTATGCACATCAGCTCTGGGACTAATTACCAAACATGTCCTGGTCAACGTGTTCCCTTATACATTTTTATCTCACAGTATTATAAAGCAGGAATAATCTCCATATGCTCCAGATTATAATCTCACCTTGACCTTGTGTTCTACCAATAACGTCCCTTCCTCTCGTCCCGCCCCATTGCCTGGAATCGCTGGGCTGCGGGAAAGGGTTTCAGAATGCTCGCCGTTTTGACGAGGTTTCCCAGAATCCCCTCTGGATGATGATGTCACAGAGTCACTGGAGTTTTCTTGACTAAAGATGAAGAGAGCTGAGATTAGTTCTCTCTTCACTAGCAACAGTTTTCCTGCTTCAGTGTGCTGGTTGGGCTGTGTTCCTTTTACTTTGTAGATGGGGAGCAGAAGAAGCCTAGCTGTTCAACAGCACGCACCAGCAGAGTCAGCTAGGGTTAGTCGTTTATAGTTAGCAGTGTCAGCTAGAGTTAGCTATTCTCTCTTGGCATAGTTAGCTAGGGTTAGTGGTGCTCAGTTAGCATAGTTAGCTAAGGTTAGCTGTTTGTTATTAAAATGACATCAAATGGAAAAATCATATGGAAATAACAACAGGAATTTTATCCATATGGTCAGCGAAATATTATAGCGATATTATAATGTTAATTATAATATACAAATGATGTTATAATATCATATGACATAATAAACAGACACAGCCCAAACTGTTCTATTCTATTCTATTAAAGGTGTTGTAAATAATCAGCTCTAGATAATTAGTGTTGTTGTGTGTTCATTGGCTACCTGTTGTCCTGCCTGTCGATGAGGTCAGTGCTGAGGCTCCGCCCCTGGGCGGGCGGTTCCACATTGCCGCTAGAGTTCTCGCCGATCCAGCCTGAGGAGAGTGAACACACCTCTAACTCCACCCCTCCACCATCCCTTGCTCCCTCTCCCTCTCTCTCCTCCTGTCTCTCGCCGCTACAGCCCAGGGCCAGCAGGTGGTGCTGTTGCTCCTGCCCCGTCTCCCCCTCCTCGTCCTCGTCCTCCTCCTCCTCCCTCATCACCTCCACCCATGGACGGGGGGAGGGGTCACCCTCACCATCCTCTTTGACCTCATCCTGGTCTGGCACAGCTTTATGATCAGTGGAGGATGGTGGTGATGAGGATGAAGATGATGAAGATGAAGATGGATCCTCGCTCTCCTCTTTTCTCTGGTTTGTTTTTTCTCTCTGCTCAGGCAACTCTGCCCCTCTCACACTCCCCTCACTCTCTGTCTGTACTGCTGGTAGAGCTTCTTCCTTAGAGAGAGTGGAGGCAGTGAGAGTGGACTGGGCCTGAGCAGCAAATGTCTGTGGTTCTGGAGGTGAGAGTGGAACCTCACAGAGATCGGAGGGGTCCTGCGAGTGTGTGTGGGGGTCAGCAGTGGGCTGTGTGTGCGTGTTAGGGTCAGGGGGGATGTACGTGTGTGTGTGAGCGCTCAGTGCAAGGTCACTGGGCCTAGACGGGGACATACTGGAGTCATGTGCGGCTGCTACCCCCTCAGTGGAGCGCTGTTGCCCCCAGGAGGGGCAGTAGGCAGGGGGCTCAGGGTCAGACTGAAGCTGGGTGTGGTGGGCAGAGGGGAGGTCAGAACACTGCAGTTCAGTCAGGATGGACAGATAACCTGCAGGATACACATACGCACTATATGGAGACAATGACGGGACACAAGAACTCACACACACAAACACCGAGCTGCACAACACATACCACTTCTTAACACTGTGAGTGGGAGTTCCACACATTTTTCAGAACTTCTGCCTGATTCTACATGAGAACCCCAACGCCATACCCCAAAAGGCTGCATTTACAGATTCGGCTGCATTTACAGTTAGTGTTAGTGTTTCACGTGCTACACCCATCACTGGTCCTATTCCCCTTATTTGGCCACGCCCACTTTCAAGTGTTTGTTTCTTCCGCCTTTGCGTTTGAACTTCCAGTCTTAATGTTCAGCAGTTCACTCTTTAAATGTCCAACGCGAATAAGGTGAGTAAAGTCTGTGGACACAGACTCATAAAGTAGTTATGCTAACCCCACGTTTCCACAAGATATTTAACATTAGCTAGCATAGCTAACTAGCTCACTAACTAGCTAGCTCTTAGGTTAATGTCTTACCTGACAGCCTCACAAGCACCCGACCTGTCTGCTTCACTGAGCGCCATAACCGAATCATTTCTCCGGGTAAGGATGTTCTGGTGTCGCTAACTAGCTAGCTCTTCTCTGTCCTGGCTCCCAGATGGTGGAATGAACTCCCACTGAGCGTCAGAACAGCGGAGTCTCTCGCAGTCTTCAAACGCAGACTGAAGACCCATCTCTTCGTAATGCACTTAAGTAAGTGAGCTCTAGTAAGCGTGTAAATTGTGTGTATCGTGTGGCACTTTAATAACCTTTGTATTGCACTTATAATGACCTTTGTCAATGTGTATTGTGTTGCACTTATACTGACCTTTTCTCCTCTATAGGAATGAGCACTGGGCTGGGGTTGCCAGATAATGCTTTACTTGCTCTATGTCTGTGTATTAATCTCTAGGTACCAGCACTGGCCCCCTGTTCGGGCAGTGTCTGAACTTGTGGTGAGTTTTAGGTTCTAAACTTCCTACTAGCTGGAATAGTATCCAACAGAACACTAAGCACGGTTGTAAGTCGCTCTGGATAAGAGCGTCTGCTAAATGCCCTAAATGTAAATGTAATGTAAATGGTGTCGGCTTTCTTCCACAGAATAGTAGGAGCCGACGTACGGACATTTGGGTGGAGGTGTAAATTTAGTGTTTTAGCCACAGACGCAGGTCCTCTTCTTTGGAAGGTGGGTGTTAAGTTAAGCCCCACATCTCTCTGGGTTGATAACACGACTGTTCAAGCAGAATCCAACTCTTCTTCCAGTTACAGTGACTCCCTCTAACTGAGCATCTCATACTACTAATACTGTATGTGTGTTATCGCTGTGGTCGTACGCAGTAACTGCGTCAGCAGCTGCACCAGAAGTTCTAACACAAAGTAAACAAAGATGGTGTTAAACACCAAGAACTAGAACATTATCTAGAACGTTACATCTACATTAATATATTCAGCTGTTACAATGTTTATTGATATTGTATACATCTGAGACAGAAGCTCAAATGTTTGTTTATAATGCTTAAAACATGCCGTTGCTTCTTGTTTCATGAGGCTGCCTTTAGAAACGTTCCACGTGGGATTGGCAAGCAATTCAATTTGTCCTACTTGGAAGGGGCGGAGTTTCCAGATCTCAGTTGGACTCTCACAAAAATTTACTACATGAGTTAGTTGTGAATACGCTGCCTGAAGTTTGAAATGCTTTTTTTTGATAGTTTGGAAAAGATTAAACTCCATTCATGGTGGAGGCATACATGCTGCAAGGCGCTGTGAGGTAAAATAATCCCCTGAAGAAAATGTATTATTTTAACATTCCATATAACACAACAGTACAGGTTTCTGCAGCACAAACTCTCCATTAATACCTTCATCTAAACTGTGTATATAGTGTATTAACTCTGTTGTGCACTGGTGTTGTATACTGGTGTTGTGAAATGGTGTTGTATACTGGTAGTACTGGTATTTGGTCCCTGTTGTGCAGCTCAAACACACAAACACTGAAAATGACAAGTTGACAAAATGAATGTGGGGAATGAGGGGGTGGATAAAGAGAGGAAAGAGTAATTGGAGGGGTGGTTGGATGGATGGAGGAATGGATGGATGGCTGTAGGAACAGATGAAACAACTCCACTGCAGGGGAGAAGGGGAGAGGAGGAGCCTGACTCGGCGAGGGAGAGAGACTGCTGAGAGAGGAGGATCTACTTCTTCCTCTCAGTTTTTTTCCATCCATCGAGAGAGTAGCGAGGGACCGATGGAGGAGGAAGCCATAGGAGCGAGGCAGAGGAGAGCGGGTTCTGGCTCAGGGCATGCGGTCAACTTAACCACACCAAACACACACACCACTCTACCACACCAACACACGCCTACAGGCTACAGGCTATAGACATGCATCTGATTAAAGCCATAGTTCAGCAAATAAATCTCATTTACATCCAAAACCCCCTGAATGTAACGGTGGGGGTCTGACACTGCCTGACTCGCTGAGATATAAGCATGGAGGAAAGACTGTTAGCATAGCTAAACACCGCAGCAGTGCCACATCAGCTATCTAAACCACTTCTCCACCTGTATCTGTCTATCTAAAGTCTAGTAATCTGTCTGTCTATCATCTATCTGTCTACCTCTCTGTTTGTCTATCCGTCTATCTCTCTATCTGTACCTGTCTGTCTGTCTGTGTATATAAATCTATCTGTCTGTCTGTTCAGCTCCTCTGAAGTCTGAAGGCGTATTCTCGTATCTCTGGAGCTCACACTTAAGAAATCTTTCTCCACTTATCTAATATGTTTGAACTAAAGGGGAGCCGGGGTGCCGGGGGGACAGGGGAGGGTTTGGGTAAAATAGATTTTCTGCTGGACTAGTCCTTTAAAGCTCTGTAGCTTTTTCTCATAAAGAAGACTTTATTATCATTACAGTGTCTGCACACTCACAGTCTGTTATTCTGAGTTTATAAACCATACAATATGTGTTATTACACATACAGTGAAATAATATATACATATATAAATAACATACAGAACAATAATCATTAACGACACTGAGGACAGAGACGCTTTCTGTGAAGAGTGAGTTACAGTAAAGTTCAGACTTCCTCACTGACGGAGGGGAAGCATCATGCACACGCTGCTTCGCCCTGCACAACTGTCCGCATGCATGTTCATATCCAGACCCATGCATACAGGGGAGGGGGGGTTCAGGGGAGGGTGGAGGGGGGAGGGGAGTGGCAGTAAAATCACACAGTGTAAACTCACACAAGGGTGTTTAAAATAACAGGGCCTTCAAACACATCGCCTGCTCTTAAGGTTCAGAATGCACCATGAAAGGCCTGGACTGTAAAATGACCATCATTATTATAGAAATCAGGATATGCATAATTATTAGGACGCATATATGATTTTCAGTTCTGGAGTGATAAACTGTTCTACAGGGCTCCAATTCTATTTAACATTAGAATAGAATTAGAGTTAGTTGTTTTCAACCAGCAATGTGATTAGCTTACCAGCTAGAGATGGACTTAACTGGTCAGCCAGTCTGGTAACCAGCTGGTAGATGACAAAACTGGTCAACCATGTGTCAAAACACAGCTTGAACTGTAAGCTAGTCACCTGCTTGAGCTGGTTATTCTGCATTTTCCAGCAGTGATAACGTTTAAGTTAGCTAACATTAGTTAGTACTTTTAGTTAGCATAGTTAGCATGAGGAAGATAGCACAAGCTGTTTTTATGTACAAAGTTAGCATGAGCAATTTTCAGTGTTGAACTTATGGAGTGCAAATTATGGACCGTGATTTGGGGGAAAATGCCCATTAGTTAGTTTCTTACTGCTCAGGCTTAAAATATGTACTTGGAAAAATGGAATGATATGAAATACTATATTATGATAAGCTGCTTGTCCGTATTGTTCAGGCCTTTCAGCGTTTATTGAAGCAACGTTCTTCAGGAAAATCAGTGGATTCTGAACGTAAGAGACAGGTGTGGAAAAAAGAACAAGACAGAAAAATCTCCCGGTAATCACAGTGATTACGGCAGCAGGCCCTTCCATCCAGGAACATGTGACACCTCCGGAAGCCCGGAGGAGGGTTAACGAAAAGGAAAAGAAGGAGGGATGGGTGTAGGGGTTGTGGGGGAGGGGTCAGCTAGATGGGTCTAAACTTTACCATCCGCTTTCTCCTGGTACACAGCGCTATCATCTGCAAAACTTCTGGTGCCTGAAATGTTACCATAGTCAAATATGGGCCCTTCCAGCAGAGTCACAATATCCATCCGGTTCACTTTGGTCAGCCCTGCGGTCAGTGCATCCGCTGGGGAAACAGGCCACAGTGTTAGAAGGACTACGCGAGTACACTCAATACAAATGCAAACAGCCTTTTGATGGTAAAGGACGCGAATCCACTTTTTGTTGTTTTGTATATGTAAATGAACTCTGTTGTGTTCTCTGCATCATTCAAGAAGCAGCCTAGGATAAATGGGTGGAGCTAAACTGCTGTAGGCTAAATGGCTGTGGTTAAACCGTTGTAGCCTGAGTGGGTGTGGTTAAACTGCTGTAGGGTAAATAGAACAACAGGCAGGAGTAATAACTCACTGGTGGCGTTTTTCCCGTCTCTGCTCACCCACTTCTTCAGCAGCATGAAGCTCTGGGCGGTGAGGGAGTTGGGGTTTTCGGTGCGGATGTGATTGATCTCATCCACGGAGAAATTCATCTCTCGAGCCAGTTCTGCAATCATATTCACAAATAATCACCATGACAGTCCGCAATACGACACTGCACAGCCCTACCGAGCGCAATACCAAGTTCCAGGATCGTATGGAATGTTAATAAATTACATATTTATTCACATCACCTCATTAGGGATTATTTAGATTTTCGGGATTATTTCCTTAACAGTCAATAGCATCAATGCGGCAGCAACAAATGTCCATCGCAACAACTTAAAGATACAAACTATGTAAACTGTATAGATTTCCTTCAGGGCTTTCTCTCTGTTAGAGAAGGGTTTTCTACTCAACAACATCAACACACATTTCTGTAAGTGCAAATGTTTGGCAAAGAAAATTGGATTAAATAACATCAACAAGTTCTACTAAAAATGAATATCCAGAATTCATCATATTTTAAAACCAAAGGTCAAATCTATAAGCAGATAACTTGACAGAAAATGATGATTCCAGTACATGATTTTATTACAAATAACTACAAATAAAACATCTACAATACTGTTTGGTAAGTATTTCACAATATTTGAATCCACATTATATGATGTTGTACTGTTTCTAAGCTAATAGGGCAAGTAACTGAACGACAATACACAAGGAGGAATGCAGTATTCTCAGAAAAGGTGGAATGCTGCAGTGTAATACCATATGTAGCCAGGAGGGGGCAGTGCAGCGCAAAAGTCTCAACACTGAACATTCATGTTGATGTACTAACTGCTAAACCTTCAATAACTAACACAGCTCAGCAGCTAAAACATCCAAACAATAAAAAAGGGCAACAAATTCAGCCCTAATCCTGATAAATATGAAAGGCGTCAGCACTGTGGACCAACGTGCATGCATGTGGACGGTTCTACTAAAGTTTGCATGCCCACAGTGAAAAAATCCAAACCAATAGGTATCCAGATCTCAGACATTTACAGTAATTCTGTTCTGATTAATATAAAGCTGATACCAATCGAGATTAATCTGAACCCATTAATAGAGATAGTTATACAAATATGAGTAAACACAGTCATTATGTACAGGGAATTTTCTATTGGGCAATGTCTGTCCCAAACCCTTCCCATAGATATACCTGTACAAATAATACTGAGAGTTATTTTTCAAAGTGTGGCTTTTGAAGATCTGTTTGATTTCTTTCAAAGTGAGATTAAAGGGGTTCTTTTGAGTTTGTTATTTAAAAAAAAAGAGGCTGTCCCACGTTTGAATGTCAGTCTGTAAGCGGAGGCTTATTTTATTTTTTATTTAATTTGAGAGGAGATGAGTGAGTCTGCATGCCTATAAGCATGATTCAGGTCCCTTAAAGCTGATGTCTAAAGTCCAAAATCAGCTGCCTGACTTGAACATGTTAGTTTGAATGAGCCATACTGTATATGCAGACATCATACCTGTCCAGCTGAGTCCCAGATGATCGGCCACGATGGCCATGCGAAGGTCTGTCCTCTCACAAGGGCTTTGTGGACCTGGGAAACAGAAAACAGCAGAAACACAAACTATTAGCACTGATCAGTCAAAATCACGGAGCATTAAAAACCATGGAGACACAAGTGGCTGCATCCTTTTCTGGCCAAACGTCGCTGATTGGGAAGGGTGTACGTGTGATCGGAGCTCTGTGATTCTAAACTAGTGGAAATGGTGGGGAGCATCATACTGCTAAATGTATCAGACTCGCTGAGAGAGGCAAGAAAAGGAACAGCACGTACACAGAATGGCGAACCGCTGTGTCTAATAACACATGGTGCTCTGAATACTTCTGTGAATAGAGATTCTACAGAAACTATGCAGGCAATCACTGTGACTGTACTGAGGTATACATTAAAACTTAAAAGAAACACAGGGTCTGTCATCTTCCAGACATTAACAACAGGGTGACTCTTCTGATGAAGAAAAGAGGCATGCAGGCATCCTGTACAATCCCAGTAACACGGTTCACTGACGGTGATAAAAGACACTGAGACTGCAGTTTCCTGCTAGCGGCTCTTGCACAGACAGACTGTCCGGTGGCCCCTCCCTCCCTAACATGCTACACCGACTGTCAAAGGTGGGGGAGAGAGAGAGAAGAGGGGATCCGACAAGGACAGGTACAGTAACACTCACACAGTACAGAGATGGGAGAGGAATGACAGAGGATGACAGCTACTGTTCACGCCACAGGCAATCCAGTCAGTCAATCACAACGGCTCATGCAACTAAGGATCAGATAAAGTTTTCAATAAAGTTTTACAAACTAGGCTTGATCTCCGCGACGGGGGGCGCCCCGCGAGCACCTGCGCCCTTATTGCCCTCCTTCCCTCCTCCTGTCCGCCTAGTTCTCCTTCTCTCACTGCCCGCGGACCTCGTGACCTTTGATCTTGAGGGTGTGACCCCTCGGGAGGAGCCGGCAGAGAGGGAGGGTTGGGACTGGGAGGGGTCCGATAGGGAGGTGCTTCGTGACGTGCTGCTGTCCTCCTCCGACTGCTCTGCCTGCGTCTGTTTCTCCTCGTCTGAAAGGCGATCCGCCACTTTTGCTGCTCCCCCGCTAACGCTCTGAAAGAACTTGATCGACTGCCTACACAGCTCGCTCAGGTTGGCTCGGTCTGCCTCACTAATCGAACAGCTGCTTGGAGCAGCTCCGGATGACCGGTCTCTGGCTGGCTGCTGGGGGGTTACTACCTGCCTGACGATTCTCTCAGCCTCCCCGAGCTTTCCTGACCTGCACCCTGCAGAGGGACAACTGACTGAGCCATTCCTTTTGACTTCTTTGACTGGAATTCTAGATCTGGGCTCTAGTGTGCTAGAGGCAGGGTCCACTTTCCTGGCCTCAGGTTTGACAGCTTGCCTAGGTTTCTGCTTCCCTGAGCTTTGGTTGTTAAAGGTGAACCCTGCTGCTTTGACTGGGAGTCTAGACTTGGGCTGACCTTTGACCTCTATCTCTTTATGAGAGTCTGCTTTTCCCTGCTGACTCTGAATATTGGAAGTGTCCTCACCTGTCTCTGTGGAAACCCTACAGAACTGAGCTTCTATCCTGCTGGCCTTCTGGAGAGTGGGTTCAGAGGATGACTGGAGGTTGAACACGACACTACCACATTGGATGTAGTTAGCCTGGACACTGGAGGCCTCTAGATTATTGTTGTTATTGCAGTTCTCTCTCTCTTTCCTGTCAGGTGCAACTGAATCAGAGCATCTGCTACCAAACTGACTTTCGCTTAAGTGGGTTTCCAAGCTAACATACTCCGGCATCTGACTCGCTGAGGCATCTGCTTTAAAGTCGCTCAGTTCAGCAGAACCAGGGTCTTTCTTTATGGTTATGGAGGCAGCGATTCCCATCTTTATAGGAGTGCGCAATTTAGGATCGACCTTGGAGGCCGTGACAGTGCAAGAGGAGGCGGTTTCGCCTACAGTGTCAGTGCATGGAGGTGCATCCAGGCAGCCAGTGTTGCCCTGAGCTGGACTGCCTCTGGATGGTGTAATGTCTGTGGTGGCCTCTACCTTCCCCTCTACAGTTCTCTCCCCTGCCTTTGTTTGGGAGGCACCTACCCCCGCACTTCTGCCCCCTTTGCCCTTGTCCCCTGACTTCCCGTCTGCGGTATGCTCACCAATCTGGAAAAACTGAAGCCTCTCCTCAACAAAGTCCCGCTTGCTCATGTCAATAGCGCCACTGCGGGTCATCTCAAACATCTTGCCCTCGTGGAAGGGGAAGGGGTTGGGCTCGCTAGTTGGGGTGCTCTCGTCAGTCGGCGTTCGAGCCGGAGTGGTGTCTGGTGTGGTAGCCTGTGACTTGTCTTCCACTGATAAACCAAAAGGCTTTGGATCTTCATCTTTGCCTTTAGAGTCAAACACTCCTTCCTCTGCTCCTTTGCTGGACCATGGGTCGAAGTCCAAGCCTTTGGTAGCAACAGTTTTGAAAGTTGTATTTAATTCCTCCTCAAGTTTGCAGCTGAAGTAGCTCTCCGAAAACCCCTGCCTGTCAGGATGCCTTCCTTCTAAGGAATAGATCTTGTCTTGTTCTTGAGTGTTTTCTGATTTTTCACCGGATGAGTTACTTTTGGAGTTTGCCTTTTCTCCAGTATCCTCAATAGGAGTGCTCTCCTCTTCGATCACTTCCAGTTTGCTCTGGCTGAAGGGGCGATCACCTGGTTTTCCATCATTTGAGAGGCTGGAGGTTTTGGGATCACTCAACCCATCATCCTCATCCTGCAGGTCATAACCATCAAGAGAGTCGATCTCAGTAGCATCGGTGTCATGGGAAAACTCTGCGGTTGTAGCTATCGAGCAGTCCGTGATAGACTGATCATTGCCATTCTGCTCAAAGTCCACGTCCTCTCCTTTGATGACGCCATTCACACTCGATTCTTTGTGGTGGGAATTTCTCTCTGGTTTTCGAGGCCTGGCACGTTTGTCACTGTCCTCTGCCATTTTGAAGGTGTACTTTTTGAGAGGAATGGGTTGAAAGACAGACTCATCGTCACTGGAATCAGAGTTGTCAGCTCCCGGGGGAAGAGGAGATGGTGGTTGTACTCGGATCACGGGCTCCGCAAGGAGGTGTCGGTCATGCTCCTCTTGGAGGTTTACCTCCATCATCTCTGTTTCTGCCTCAGAAGATGGGCATGACACCTTCTTCTCAGGGTCAGCCTGCTCGGGCTCTAGTGGTGGAGGTGGAGGGAACTCAATGTAAGCTACCCGTTTGTCTTTTGTCCTTCTCCCAGGTGATTCATGTTTCCCTTTTGGGGATTCTGGCGGAGTGGCAGGTTTGACTTTCTCTGCTGGTATTTCCCTGAAGATGAAAGTCTTGGGTTGCTCCTCTTCCTCTGACTCTTCTGGTATTGGACTGGGCATGCCTGTTATGGAACCAATTACAGACTCTGGTGCTCTGGAATTGAAGTCATAGCTAACATCCTCAGAGCTGGGCGTTTCAGGAGTGACGGGACTTCGTCCGGAACTGTCCATGAAAGTTACTTGCTCCAGTGTGTCATCCTCTGGGCTGCCCTGAGGTGAACACTGCTGTTTCTGTTTGACTGTGTAGAACGCGCCCCTCGTCTCGTGCACTGTTCGACTTTCATGGCTAACTACTTTTTTGTAGGTGCTAAGCTGCCCAGTGGCTGTCTCCTTTTCATACTGCTTATCTACGTGAATGCTTACATACACTGGCAGAGGTTTGATGTCTACACCCACACCTGGATTGACTCTCTCAATATACTCGATTTGGTCACTATCAACACCATTGCACACTATGTTAGCATTTCCTACGGACAACACATCACTGGATGGTTTGTTTGCATCAGAACTACAGTGGTGCTCACTTCTATCTAATGTTGGTGTGTGGGACCCTGCTCCATCAGATTTCACAGATGAGTTTAGCTTTAAAGTACTACTTTGGTGATGGTCTATAAAACTAGATGAAACCCTAACAGGAATTTGTGATTCCGAGTTTTTTTTTTGAGAACCACTGTACTTGTCAGTGCTAGTGGGATCTTCTCTAATCACCAGTTCTGTATATACGATCTTTTTGGTTGTATCCGCTTTCTCTTCACTATTAACCATAGCATCCTGCACTAGGGTGTGGGATATTTTTGACTTTGGAGTCTTATGGTGTCCATTGCCATGACTTTCCCAAGTTTTGTAAATCTTCCGATCTTTATCCACATCTTGTTCTTTGCTGTGGATGCTTTTCTGATGTTTTGGGCTGGTGTTGCTTCTGTCAGCTAATACTTGGGCTCTCCTGACATTATAACTTTGCCCACTCTCACTTTCAATAGCTTTCTTTGGGCTGTGCTCACCTTTGGAAGAGTCTGTTGATTTTGGGGGACTCCCCCCGGCAAAAACCTGATAGACAGGCAGTTTACTTTCCTGCAGCTTCCTTACTGGAGATCCAGAGGTTTGATCCCACTGGGGTCCCTTATCTTGCTTTTGAGCCTCTGCTTCAAACTTCATCCTAACTGAGCTGACCTTGGAAGTCGAGGGCTGGTGGTATTTAGACGATTCGCTTGCACTACTTGCTGACGAGCAGTCACCTTGCTTTCCATTGTCGTCATTGTACAGAAGCAAAGCTCGTCTTTCTGGGCTGCTAGGAAGGCTGGCACACTTGCGGTCATGAGCACCATACTTGTCTTTGAACCTATCTCTGCTCCACTCTTCTCCACTGCCCCCATTTCTAAACACTGATCTCTCCGGGCTGCTGCAGGTGGAACTAGGTCCGGATCTAGTCTCTCGAGCGTCGGGCCTACGATGCTTCTTCTCAGGAGAGTGAAGCTCATCATTCAATTTCTCTGTTTTATCACGGAAAAACTGTGAGACCTCACTAAGCTTCTCCTCTGCTTCCTTGACAGTTCTGTCTACTCTGTCCTCATATATCATTTTGTCTCTTTTTTTATTTTGTCTGTCTTCAGACGCTCTTGTCCAAAAGGACTTTTTTGGACTACCAGGATCGGAAGCGTGTTGCAGCACGGTTAGCTTCTCATAGTTTTCACGATCCTTTGAGGCTGTACTGAGCTTGTCAGGTTTAAGCATGAATTCCCTCATCGAGCCACCGTGTGTTCCCTCTTCATAATAACGAGATCTATCGATTACGGATTCATCAGAGTCGGAATGAGAAGAGTCAAATTTCTCAGAGAAGAGCATTTTCTCTGCAAATTTGTATGACTCCCCTCTCGTATCTGCCGATTCTTCCTCATGGTATTCCACTGACTGCTGACTGAGCAGCTTCAGAGTTTTGTACGAGTCATCACCCATTAGCTGGGCCGAGCTGGGTCGGCTGTCCTCCTCCTGAAAGACAGGAGTGTTAACTCTTGAGGAGTCCAAGTAGCAGGGCAGGGATTCCTCAGGTTCTTGCTCCTCCTGTGGTTCGATTTCTTCTTTGTTTTGGAGTTCCTTCATTCCGCTTTGGTAAATGTACATTTCCTTCTCAGGGTGATTTTTGGTTTGCCTAATGATGACTTCTGTAGGTTCGGCCTTATTGCCTTTCTCGATGTGAACCTCGATTATGCGCTCCACTTTAGGCATCGAGTCTCTATCCGGAAGCCTCTGAGATGGGTCCACTCCCTCACTGTTGCCTTTGTGCTCAAATAGGCCAGTTATCTCTCTGGACGGATCTCGGCCTGACTGGAAGGCTTTCATGATGTCTCGCACAGACATGGTCTCTTCAAGCCTCTCTGAGGTAGCCTCTTTACTCGGTGATTTGTGGTACACCATTCGTGTGGTGGTTGTAATATGTGTTTCCTCTTTAAGTCGCATGCCTTTGCTCACCATATCTTCCTCTGGATTGGTTCTGGCTTGATAGGCTTTCACTCGATCCTTGATTGAACCACCAGGTGATCTAGGCTCTGCGTCAATGCTCCGTGCTAGAGGTTTTGCTATCTTAACCTCTTCCATGATGGACTCCTTGCTGTCCTCTGGAGGCTCATAGCTCCGTATAACGTGTACAACCTCAGTCCGTGTTTCTGTGATGACTGGTGGGATTTCCTGGAACAGAGCTTTGGGCCCCATTCCTTCAGCACTCTGAGGAGCTGATGGTGTCCTCTCACTCCGGGTTTCAAACCCACTGTCTGACAGTGGACTTTTATCTTGGTCATGAGAGACGTCATCGGGAGAGTCAAGGACTACATCTGTCCCAAACAATGCATCTGCTAGCTTTGCAAGCTCTTTCTCTGAGGGGGATGGCCGCATGTTCGAAGGGGGCATTTTGAGCTTGTGCTCTTGAACTGCAATGGCAGGTTTTAAAATACGCTTCTGTTTCTCCTCTCCCTCTCTCTTCACCTCCTCTCTCGTCTGTTTTGCTTCCACAATTTTCGACAAGGAGCTTGCACCAATGTCGTTGGTTAGGTAATCAACTACTTTTGCCAAATTAAAGTCTCTGTCAGAAATGTTTTTTGTTTTGGCTTGAGGCGCCACGGTCTCATAGCGTGGTGGACACCTCCATCCATTTTGGTGGATGTCATCAATGTCATCCTCCATATCTTCTTCAACCTTGCAATTTTTAATGTTCGCCTTACTCTCCCTAAGAACATCCTTGGTTAGTATCTCGCTAACTTTGACCAAGTCTTGTTTAACTTTCTCCACAATCCTGTATGGTTCCTCATCTTCCACTTTATGCTCTTTAGGAGAGTCAGATCGGAAATTTTTGGAGACCGAGCTTGTGTCAGTTTGCAAAATGGCCGACATACGGATTAGATCCTCCTTCATTTCAGCAACATCCTTCAGTATCTCTTGGCTGTTAGACAGAGGAGAGGGGGAGGTGGACTTGAGGGCTGTAGGGGACATGAACAAGGGCGTTTTGACTGGGGACAGAGTTTTGGCAAAGGAAGACTGTGTTTGGGCATTGGCTTCAGGGGGCATGGCCTTTCTGGGGGACAGGAGAGCTGCTGTTGATTTGGAGATATCCGGAAGCTTTTTAAACTGGTGTTCCGGCAAAACGTTTATCACTGAGTAAACAGGCACTGTGATTGTGCTACAGGTGACGGACGTGGTGGAGTTGGGAGGGGATCTAAGGGAAGCATAGATAGAGCTGGAGCCTGAGGACCGGATAGACTGATAGGAGGAAGACGGAGAGGATGACATAGACTTGAGCGTGCCATAGCCTGCGGAGCAGGAGTTTAGCGTCTTTTCCACCTCATCAAAGGCAGCGTTTACACTGGTGGTGGCAGCATTCGTTGTAGCCTGTATCCTCTCCTGTAGGGTGCCAGACATGAGCGAGTTGGGGGAAGAGGAGCGGTATTTGGTGGGTGAAACCGTCCCATTGATCAGGGCTGCTGCACTGGAGCTGGAGTTGGTTTTAAGTGGTGAGGAGAGGGAGCTAAGGAATCCTCTGTGAGAACTGGAAGCATCACTTGTTGTACGGATTGAGGAGAGGCCTGGGACTGTTTTGATGGGGGAACCGGGTGATGGAGCATTTGAGGTTATAACAGATTTATAGGGCAAGCTGGAGTTATACATGTTCAGAGAGGACTTGGGTGAAGCAGGTGGGGTCATAGCGATGGAGGATCTCTCTAGAAGTGAACCGCCAGCAGGAACTGGAGATGTTCTGGCAGAAAGGGCTGCTAGGCCTTTTACAGAGATTGGGTCAGGGGTGCTCTTTCCCGGGGATGACAAAAGGGTTGGGGAAGCCTGGACGGGATACTGAGCCTGCTGTACAACCGTCTTTATCGGGGATGACATGGTTCTATATGACCGTATCGGTGACGCAACGTCACTGGCAGATTTGATGGAGGGTGCAGGTGAGCCACCGATGACTGATCTGATGGGTGATGCTGAGTTTACAGACCACACGGATCTCAGTGGGGAGGCAGAGGGGGTGTTGGAGGAGGAGCTGGAGAGGGAGCCGAAGCCGGATTTGGCCTGGCTGGTGGCACAGACGGGCGGGCTGGTCGCCCAAGCCTGGTAGGAGCGTGCCGTAAAGACAGGCTTGTAAGCGTAGCCAGAAGGCTGCGACGTGGTTTTCGGAGTGGCGTTGTGACCTCTTTCGGCTGTTTCTAACATCAGCAAATTAAAAAACGGAACACAAAAATGAACAGAAAATGTTCAAAGAGAGAAAACAGAGAGGGGAAAGAAGTTTAGTCAGAAGGGTTAGCCAAGATCTGCCAGCAAACAGCAATGACTAGTAAGTCGTTACGGATCATCATCCTAAATGATAGAAGCACTTTGACATGTTGGTGGTGACAAAAAAAAAAAGCAAATGGAAATAAAAAATGTAAACAAACAGGATGCCAAAGAAAACCACAAATACACCGACGTGAAATGTAGGCCGACTATAGAGCTGTAGACACTCAATGAAATCATATAAAAATAGAGAGAGATTACAGACGCCGTACAGGATCAGAGAATGATATAATAAGGACAACGACAATGACATAGCAAATGTTTTATTTAAAAGATGCCAAATGTGAAACAAATACAACACAAAGCTGATTCACAGAAGATGCAAAACAGAAATAATTGAATATTAAGCAAAATGAGATAGAAAAATATGAAACAACAGAAAATCTTGCACACATGATCTGATGAAAAACAAAACTACAGAAAAGTATGATGACAGAACACAGGCAAAAAAATGGTTTTCCTTTTATGCTGATCTCAATTTACGTATTCTAAATTCTTACTCATCAAACCACATTACAGACTTAACACCTTGTCTGCACTGTATTTCCAAATTAGTTGAAGAAATGGAGAAGAAAGTTTAGGACTCACTGGACGCAGGGTCGGTCAGATAGCTGTAGCGCTTTCGTAATGCAAACGAAGCAAAGGTATGACGCCGATCTTTGTTGTCGTTCTGTAATAACAGAAAAAGAAAAAGCCTATAAGAGATGATGCTGACTTGGAACCGAACGATAAATGGCTATGTGCGTTTGTATTTATTTACTTTATTCCTAAACGGTAAAACCAACAGAAAATTGACAAAAAATAATTTGTTTCACAGTTTTCACCATTATTCCTTTGTTGATTCCAACTCCCGCATGATTTTACTGGTGGATTTGGAATTGCTGCGATAAGGGAAGCTCAGCTATACTGTACATTGAAATTTATTTCACTGGAATATTGATCTAGTGATTCACATCATATAGCCTCAAGACCTGTCTGACAGTTAAAGAATCTGTAATGGTCTGGTGGGCCCAAAAGACCAGGCGGTAAAGCAGTGTAGGAGGGGAACACTGTGAGGTACTGTGGGAAACAGTGTAGGGGGGAAACACTGTATAGTACTGTGGGAAACAGTGTAGGAGGGGAACACTGTTTGGTACTCTGAGAAACAGTGTAGGAGGGGAACACTGTATGGTACTGTGGGAAACAGTGTAGGGTGGAACACTGTATGGTACTCTGAGAAACAGTGTAGGAAGGGAACACTGTATGTATGGTACTCTGATGGTACTGTGAAACAGTGTAGGTACGGTACTGTGAGGAACAGTGTAGTGTGCACAATGGTACTGGTGTTAAAGCAGTGTAGGAGGGGAACACTGTATGGTACTGTGGGAAACAGTGTAGGGTGGAACACTGTATGGTACTGTGGGAAACAGTGTAGGGTGGAACACTGTATGGTACTGTGGGAAACAGTGTAGGGGGGAACACTGTATGGTACTGTGAGGGACAGTGTAGTAGGGGAACACTGTACGGTACTGTGAGGAACAGTGTAGTAGGGGAACACTGTACAGTACTGTGAGGAACAGTGTAGTAGGGGAACACTGTACAGTACTGTGAGGAACAGTGTAGTAGGGGAACACTGTACGGTACTGTGAGGAACAGTGTAGTAGGGATACACTGCACAATGGTCTGGTGGGCCCAAAAGGCCAGGCGGTAAAGCAGTGTAGGAGGGGAACACTGTGAGGTACTGTGGGAAACAGTGTAGGAGGGAAACACTATATGGTACTGTGGGAAACAGTGTAGGAAGGGAACACTGTATGGTACTCTGAGAAACAGTGTAGGAGGGGAACACTGTATGGTACTGTGGGAAACAGTGTAGGGGGGAACACTGTATGGTACTGTGGGAAACAGTGTAGGGGGGAACACTGTATGGTACTGTGTGGAACAGTGTAGTAGGGGAACACTGTACAGTACTGTGAGGAACAGTGTAGTAGGGGAACACTGTACAGTACTGTGAGGAACAGTGTAGTAGGGGAACACTGTACAGTACTGTGAGGAACAGTGTAGTAGGGGAACACTGTACAGTACTGTCCAAAAGAGTTCCTTAGTTTAATTCATGACCAGTCTGAGAGTTTTCATTGTGTCCTGACTCCTCATCCTCATTACAGCTCCATTCTTCTGAATGTCAGTAATTTTTGCTCCTGTGCTAGTAAATACCCACTGCGCTGACATGTACTGTCCTCCTCAAGCCTATAGCTCAGAACATTACAAGGTGTAAAAATGATGCTGTGATGACGACTGCAGGCTAAGCTAACTACTAGCCCATTCACTTAAAGCCCTTAAAATCCTGTGTAGTAGACTTATATAGTCACTGCCTTCAGACTAGTTGGCCTGTTTTTGGGTTATAGAAGTTTGTAGTGACATTTTGGGCCCACCTACTTGGTTTTTAAGGGGTTAAGTCGGTAAGAAATACACTTCCTTTCAAAAGATTAAACACAGCTACTCGTAGCAGGTTCTCCAAATAACGGGCCAGCAAATCTTACAGAGAGTGCTCTCTGGATTGTTTCTACGTTTATGTCAATGTGCGGGAGGTCTATGTGTGGTGGAGGTTGAGTGCGGAGGTGAAGAGTTTGCCAGAGTGAAGGAGGGACAAACTCAAGGAATATAAACAGATAGGGGAAGAAGTGAATAGATAAACAATTAACTAAGTTAAAGACTGACGCGACGGAAAAAACGAAAATAGAACTGACGGGATTCGAACTGCCGCCACTGGAGCTTTTTTTTAGTCTACCTATGGTGGTGTGACCTGAACATAATCAAGCCCATCTGACCAGGGGGCTAACTAGGTGTACTTAATCAGCCTGATTACTGCGAGTGGTAGAGCATGGCCTCCCCCTGGTGGCGGGAGGACCAGTGCGCGGGCGGCTCCTTACACTCCTTCTGTTTATCTTACTAGTTTACTGTAGAATAAAAGTGAAGACATCAAGCTACAAAGTAGCCCTCATGGAATTATCCAGTCCACCTTAAAACCCTCCAGAATGGAGCATAACCAGCTTTCTTAACCTGCAGTGGAGGCTGATAGAACAAGCTTTATTTCTAAGCAGGTTTGAAGCAATTCTATTGGTCTGTCCATCATGAATATTCAATAAACTGAAAGAAGAACGAGAGCTTTTACACTGTGCAGGAAAAGAGATCAAGATAAAAAAAAGAGATCTCTCAACCAAAGAGAGGAGAAGAGAGGAAAAGAAGACAGAAGAGGAGAGGGGAAAGGAGGAGAGAGAAGGAGAGCAGAGAAGAGGGGACAGGACTGTTTATGATCTCACTGTTTAAGCTCTGTGATATGAGGTGTATTATCCTCTATCTTCTGATGAATCAGTAACTGACACTGAGTGTTAAATCAGCGATGGTCTGTTGTGTAGAGTGGTGTAGAAGTCCTGTAGGGTGAAAGGCGGGTTTGTAGGGGCTTTTGTTGAGGTGTCTGTACTGAACGTGACGTCCTTTTGATTAAGTTATTGCCCGCACGCCGTCAGCGTGACATTGTGCTCAGTGTCGTATCATTAGCTGACTCAGCTACAAGCCTGGACAGACTAAAACCGGTGGAGACTTGGTGACTCATACAAGCCTTTCCTCAGCTCTGCTGCTCCTGCTTATTAAATAAAACATGCAGCTGGGCATAAACAGACCAGCAGCTTCTATAAAGCACAGGGCTCAGCAGCCAGAGAGAAGGTAACCTGCTCCTTTTCTCAGGGATGTTAGATGTCAGGGTGTTTTTATCTGAACTCAGTCCTGTAAAATGATTGTACATGTTATTGTAAAGTGTTTAGCCTCTACTAATCTGTCAAAGGTCAGGATGAAGGTCAGTTATCATGTCAAAGATGTCAAATCGTGTCATGATGAAAACTCTTTAAATTACCAAACATACCGGAAAAAATAACCACACTGGAAAAATATTGAAATATATATAAAAAAACAAAACAAAAATTCAAATCACTGCTGAACACACATCATGCAGTAAAACTAGGCTCCGTGTCACGTCAACCAATGAATGATCTTGAGAAAAAAAGCCTTTGACCAATCACAAAGAAGGAGAGTGTCACCATGGCAATGTCTTAAAATAGCTAACAGCATATGGATTACACAGAATGCCAAAGCAAAACAGTGATGTCATCATTACCTCATCATCAGGATCCGACTCCATCTCCTACATTTCCCATGAAGCATTGTGATAGTAGATAATGCAGCAGCAGTGGTCCAGCGTTATAGCAGTGAGAGAGGAGAGAGAAGAGAAGGAAGAGAAGAGAAGAGAAGAGAAGAGAAGGAGCATAAGAGGAAAGAGAGAGGAAAGAAAGGAAAGAAGTAGGAGAAGAGAAGAGAAGGAAGAGAAGAGAAGAGAAGAGAAGAGAAGGAGGGAAAAGAAGAGAAGAGAAGGAAGAGAAGAAGAGAAGAGGGGGGAAAAGAGAAGAGAAGAGAAGAGAAGAGAAGAGGGGAGAGGAGAGGAGAAGAGAGGAGAGGAGAGGAGAAGAGAAGAGAAGAGAAGAGAAGAGAAGAGAAGAGAAGAGAAGAGAGGAGAGGAAAGGAGAAGAGAAGAGAAGAGAAGAGAAGAGAAGAGAAGAGAAGAGAGGAGAGGAGAGGAGAGGAGAGGAGAGGAGAGGAGAGGAGAAAAGAGAGGAGAACAGAAGAGTGGAGAGTAGAAGAGAAGAGGGGAGAAGAGAAGAAAACAGGAGAGGTGGAGAGAAAGATTAGGGAAAAGATTTTAGTGGCAAATTAAATCTGTAGCTGCAACAAAAACAGAAAGCTGATTTGTCTGCGTTAAAGCTCAGAGTGGTGCCGAACTGCAGTGCATGGGTGCACATACCCTGGGAGAGATCTGACCCACCTGCTCTCCTGCCTTCAGACTGGATAACTGCCCTCTTAGCATGTAATCATTTATAGTGGGTTTTGATAGGGCCAGATTTTAATAGCAGAGATCCTATTGGTAAGTACACACTGGAACACAGCTGATTTGTAGGTGAGTCCACTCTGGAACCCCCCCAACATATCTCTGCACAGGTGTGTGTGTGTGTGTGTGTGTGTGTGTGCGTCTGTGTGTGTGTGTCTATGTATGTCTGTGTGCATCTGTGTGTGTGTGCGTGTGTGTGTGTGTGTGTGTGTGTGTGTGCACAGTACCTTCCTGTGGGTTGGCAGTGTGAAGTTGAGGTTGCAGATGGCGCTGTGTGGAAGACCTTTAGTGCTCTTAGGTTCTTTGAGGAACGAGAGCCTCCCACACGCCTCCTGCCCAACGTCCCGCACCTACACACAAACACACCTCTGATCACACAGAGCCTGCAGATACATGATACATCATTTATTATTCATTATTGTAATATCACTGTTTACCACACTGACACCAGAGAAGTCTCTACCATACACATCAGAACATTCAACCAATCACAATGATGTTTACATATACTGTAAGTGTCCTGACCAATCACAGCTCAGGATGAGATTCTACATTTCAATATGTTGGGTATGAACCTTATCCATTCAGCTCTGGAAGATACATCACAGTCACAATACATAGCAACATACACTCATCACCAAAGTAACAGCTGCTCCCTAAAGGAGGTGTGGGGTTGCAGGTCTATGGGGAAGGAAGATAAAGGTTACCAGGAACAATACATGGTGATAAATTTAGACTCATATGGTCAATATTTATGGAGCTACACATACAGAAGTAGTGTCTCTCGGTCTGGTGTCGGGCCGCTGTGTTTGTTAAGCCAACATGCCAGATGTCTCGGCATGGAGTTGTAGAGGTTCCTTATGGTGTCCTGTAATAATCCATCGCATGCGGCTTGAATATCCTCACACAGTTTCTGTAGATGGTGCAGTAGGCGTGGAGTGACACCAGGTGTGTGTGACGCGTGACAACAAACCGTTCATCGTGGTGCTGACCATGGTGCTTCCACACACAGATTCGTTGTTGTTAGTTATACACCCTAACACTTCTGTAAGAACACACACATACCTTGACATTGAAAGGCAGTCGATTCTCTTTGAAGGCGTAGAAGGTTAAGATGAGCTGCTGGCTGCTCTTGCTGAGGGGGGCAAGGTTACCGTAGCAATCCACAAAGATGGGCTTTCCCTCCAGAATCTGTCAGTCAAAACAGAACCAATCAGAAACCATTTTGTCTTATGTAATGTTGGTACACAACACAGACTGAGTGTAATACACCTCCTCCACACCTCAATGTCTTTGCTCCTGGCCACTTCCTCAAAGTTCTCCTGCTGCTCCAAAGTTTTGTCCACTTTGTCATCAGTCATGCAGAAGCAGCGCAGCCGGGCCTCCACTGGGTCAATCGGCTTTGCGAACACAACGAACTTTGCCAAGTACGGCACGCAGATCAGCTCGCGATACAGAGGGGTCGCCAGGGCAACCGTTTCACTGACCTGCTGACAGTCTGCCAACCAGAACCTACGTAGAAAGAGAAAGGGGGGGTGTGGCAGAGGAAAAGAGAGAGGAATGGAGGGGATGTGAGTCAGAAAGTGAATGTTTGGATGATTTAAACAATGTAAAGTGACACTAAAATGTTTTCACCAGCGCCAGTTAATTTAAACACCATCCATTTTTATTTAAACGGAAGAGTACACGGAGGAAATGACCGAGGCCACTGTTTATCCGGAAAACCCAAAAGCTTTTCTACTTGTTAAATAAAATTAACTGTTTATGGGAGGCTTTAGCAGCTTCTGGAAAAATCTCTCAGAGAGCCGTCACTTCAGCACCAGGTTCCCATCATATCCCAGTGTGTTTCCTCAGAATGGATCTCATTGCATTCTCACTGGCATTGCACCATGTTCCCATCACATTCCCATCACTATCTCAGTGCTTTCCCATCACTGTCTTATTACTGCATTCCCATCTCTATCTTAACGCATTCCCATCACTATCTCACTGCTTTCCTATCAGTATCTCACTGCTTTCCCATTACTATCTCACTGCTTTACCATCACTTTCTCACTGCATTCCCATCTCTATCTTAAAACATTTATATCACTTTCTCACTGCATTCCCATCTCTATCTTAACGCATTCCCATCACTATCTCACTGCTTTACCATCACTATCTCGCTGCTTTCCCATTAGTTTCTTACTGCATTCCCATCACTATCTCACTGCATTCCCATCTCTATCTCACTGCATTCCCACCTCTATCTTAATGCATTCCCATCACTATCTCAGGGCTTTCCCATCACTGTCTGATTACTGCATTCCCATCTCTATCTTAACGCATTCCCATTACTTTCTCACTGCTTTCCCATCACTATCTCACTGCATTCCCATCTCTATCTCACTGCATTCCCATCTCTGTCTTAACGCATTTCCATCACTATCTCAGGGCTTTCCCATCACTGTCTGATTACTGCATTCCCATCTCTATCTTAACGCATTCCCGTCACTATCTCACTGCTTTACCATCACTATCTCACTGCTTTCCCATTACTTTCTCACTGCATTCCCATCACTGTCTTACTGCTTTACCATCACTTTCTTACTGCTTTCCCATCTCTATCTTAACGCATTCCCATCTCTATCTCACTGCTTTACCATCACTATCTCACTGCTTTCCCATTACTTTCTCACTGCATTCCCATCACTATCTCACTGCATTCCCATCTCTATCTTAAAACATTCATATCACTTTCTCACTGCATTCCCATCTCTATCTTAACGCATTCCCATCACTATCTCACTGCTTTACCATCACTATCTCGCTGCTTTCCCATTAGTTTCTTACTGCATTCCCATCACTATCTCACTGCTTTCCCATTACTTTCTCACTGCATTCCCATCACTGTCTTACTGCTTTACCATCACTTTCTTACTGCTTTCCCATCTCTATCTTAACGCATTCCCATCTCTATCTCACTGCTTTACCATCACTATCTCACTGCTTTCCCATTACTTTCTCACTGCATTCCCATCACTGTCTTACTGCTTTACCATCACTTTCTTACTGCTTTCCTATCACTATCTCACTGCATTCCCATCTCTATCTTAACGCATTCCCATCTTTATCTCACTGCTTTCCCATTACTATCTCACTGCATTCCCATTACCTTCTTGCTGCATTCTCATCACTATCTTACTGCATTCCCAACAATAACTTATTGCATTACCATCACTTTTTCACAGCATTCCCAAAAATATCTCACAGTTTTCCCATCACTATCACATGGTTCTGCTTTGTTTCACTATTTCAGTGCATTTCCATCACTTTCTCTCTTCATGCCATCTGTTTATTACTGCTTTCCCATCACTATCTTACTGCATTTCTATTACTATCTCACTGCTTTCCAATCACTTTCTCACTGCATTCCCCATCACTATCTTTTACCATCATTTAACTGCATTTCCATCACTATCTTAATGCATTCCCATCACTTTCCCACTGCATTCCCCATCACTATATTTCACCATCATTTAACTGCATTTCCATCAGTTTATCACTGCATTCCCATATTATCTCACTGCATTTCTACACTAGTTCAAAGTATTCACCTTGTTTTTTTACTGTATCACTATCAGTATATTACTGCATTCCCATCACTATTTTCCTACATATCATGCAGCACTCCCATCATGATCTCACAACCCTTCCATCAGTATCTCCACGCATTATCATCAGTATCCGACTGCACTCTGATCAGTATCCCACTGCATTCCCATTAGTATGCCACTGCATTCCTGTCATTACTATCTCACTGCACTCCCACAGCTTTACTGGCTCTATCTCACTGCCTTTCCACAGCTCAACGTTTAAACTCACTCATGGAGATGTGCGTTGCTAGGCAACAGGCTGAGTGCAGGTCCTGAATCAGCAGGCTGGGATGCTGCAGAAGCTGCTGCTGTTCACGACTGAAATAAACCATGAATCAGCACATTATACACCCAGCGCTGAGCTGATATACCCACTGATCTTTTCACTGAGGCTTTTCACCGTTCACATGTTTGGATTGAAGGTGGTGAATGTGTAAACGCGTGCCACTCTCAGCAGCCTGTCTGATCCTCACAACACATATTTGTGCAAGTGTATCCCTCCCCAGGAGTGGCCTACCAATTTGGATCACACCAAGTGGAAGGTGTATAACAGTTTTAGGTCACAAAGGAACCCAGAGGAACTTCTGTGTGGCCTCAGTGGCTAATGCTAATGTTCATGAGTCCACCATTAGGAGAACACTGAACAACATGGTGGACATGGCAGGTTTCAATGGTTTAAATGAGGTGTGTTATGTCTGGAGAAAGGAGAACCCTGCATTCCAGCATCAGAACCTTGTACCATCTGTGAAACATGGTGGTGGTAATAACATGGTTTGGGCTTGCTATCACAGATTATATATTCTCTCTCTCTCTCTCTCTCTCTCTCTATACATATATATATATATATATATATATATATATATATATATATATATATATATATATATATATATATATATATATATACATATATATATATATACACACTGTACATATATGCAGGTATATTTGTTACCTGGCTGAGACGTTAGTTGTGAATGAGACACAGTCTGTGACGAAGGAAAGTGGAGTGGTACCAGTGATGTCCTCCCACTGAGCTGGAGATGTGCCACCTTAACACAAAGACGCACAGAATTTAAATACCTCATGCAGACAGAAACACTATATCACATCAATATCACATATTTAATCTTATTTATATCACATCATCACTGAAACAAATGACCAGTTAGCATTAACACACATAAGTTTTAATAAGGTAGTAATATCTCTCTCTCTCCCTCTCTCACTCTCTGCGGTACCTGTTATGCTGCAGAGCAGTCTCAGGCAGGGGGCAGGGTCACCTTTGCGGCCATTAGCCGCCGCCTCCTTCGCTCTGGGTGGGACGGGGATCGTCATGGTGATGGGTTTATGGAACTTTCTCCTGCGGGGCTCTACGGTAACGATGGGGCTGAAAGACGCTCTGTTCCCGATCACACTGCGGACCACTTCCTCCGGTATAGGCTGGGCCTTCAGGTGGGAGAGGGTTAATGGGCCAAGGCAAGAAGTGTTGGTAGTTAGTAATGTTCATATGCGCTTATGTGTATTAATTTGTAATTATAATAATATATTACATATTTAATTTATGACATCAGGTCTAATAAACTACAGTCAGAGAGTTAGCTTTCATAAAATTTAAGCTAAAAATGTAAAGCTAAAAAAAAAAATTTATAGCTAAAAACATAATTTACAAGTGTGCAAAAGTGTGTACCTGTAGGCCAACACGGATCTTCTTGGTCAGCGCTCCAGGAGGAAAAGCGGCCCTTACCATGGGAACTGCCTCACTTGTCAATACTCCACCCTCTGGACCTATGTGGTCACTCTCCTGCTTAATGCGAGACACCACAGCAAAGTACTGTGGGAAATCTTTAGTAATGATACGGCAGATTCGCTTCTTCTCCAGCTCAGCAGGGCTGTCCAGCTCTGTGAACAAACACACACCTTTGAACTCCTTTTAACTCCTGTGAGGGTGCAGACAAGTTAAACACCAAGCCAGAGACTGAGAAAGTTAGAAAGTACTTATATTGAGTAACTACTAAATACTTTCCTCTAAGCGTAGCTGTAAAAGTGCTCCTCTAGGGGGCGTATTATAGTATGTAGCTGTAAAGGTGTTTTTGTAGGGGCGTATTAGAGTATGTAATTATTAAAGTGTTCCTCTAGGGGGCGTATTAGAGCATGTAATTATTAAAGTGTTCCTCTAGGGGGCGTATTAGAGTATGTAATTATTAAAGTGCACCTCTAGGGGGCATATTATAGTATGTAGCTGTAAAAGTGTTTTTCTAGGGGGCGTATTAGAGTATGTAAGAATTAAAGTGTTCCTCTAGGGGGCGTATTAGAGTATGTAAGAATTAAAGTGTTCCTCTAGGGGGCATATTAGAGCATGTAATTATTAAAGTGTTCCTCTAGGGGGCGTATTAGAGTATGTAATTATTAAAGTGTTCCTCTAGGGGGCGTATTAGAGTATGTAATTATTAAAGTGTTCCTCTAGGGGCCTATTAGAGTATGTAATTATTAAAGTGTTCCTCTAGGGGGCGTATTAGAGTATGTAATTATTAAAGTGTTCCTCTAGGGGGCGTATTGCTTCAGTTTGCTAATTAATAATTAACTTCTCATACCATATGAACTTTAAAGGCTGTTTTCTCAGACAAGTGTTTATCGTTTATGGTGTTGTTGTTTACCCTCGTCCATGCCGTTGAGCAGAGCGGTCAGATCCTCTCCTCGACAGTCATAGTGATGCTCCTTCCACGTGTCGCCATTATCGCTGCGCAGAACTATCAGCTCCCGCTCTTTCCCACGCATGGAGCCGAAATGGGGGATCTCCACAATGACTGGCCTGTGAAATAAAACCAGAGAAATATGAGCCCACTGCAGCTGAGCTGTGAGAGCAGGGCTAAACAGAACCCCTCCCGGGCTGGGAACACAGCAGTGTATGAAATATGATTCCATACGCTCCTTTTAAATGTCTTCAGGACACAGATAGCTACTTCGACTGAGGAGAGACATTCAAGTGGTAGTATCCTCCTTAACCCGTATACTGTCCATCAGTGTCTGATGTCTAAAGTTTACTCTAAAGCTACAAGGCTAATGTGGCTAAGTACTGAAAACATATCTGCCACCTATTAGCATGGAGCTAACTGCATTCCTGAATCATTACTTGACCCAAACCATAATGTGGTTACTGACACTGTATGAATGAAGATGGGAAATGCAAACCAGGGCTCATTAAATAAGATCACATCAGGCTCTTCTGAGTGGAGTTTAATTCCCTTCTCTTGTGGTTTTATTGATGACGTCATCAGCTATTAATTGATACAGACTCAACAACATCATGCAACTATCACAGTGGGTATCCGGGGTCTACACCACCACCACCATCGTCTATCTGCAAAGAAATACAACTATCCGCCAACAGTGACTACCTGTTAATGTAAAGAGAGATTGAATTCATGGAGTTCTGGAGCATTTCTATTTCTCCATTCATCATAATGTGAGGTGAGGGACCATACATGACGTAAGGGACAGCTGCTCAGCTCAGATGATGTAGAACAAAGAAAATATTTTTTTGGATAGCAGCAGTATGTCTACAGCTGTCAATCATTATTGCTTGTAAGCTGTGCTTATTACATTATGTGCTACAGCCACAGACACAGGCACAGGCACAGACGACGGACATGGAGGAGGGCAGGAAGCGGTGACTGAGCCTCATGTGCTAACAATGACCATGAGATATATGAGGACTACTTCAGAAGGAGGAATCCTGAACCACCACCTCCTGTTCTACAGCGTGGCCTCTAAACTAAACCTCACGTTCCGTCCTGGTGATCAGGCTGTGGAACAGTGGGTAGTGATGCTGAGGCTCAGCTCTGGTGCTCAAGAGTCCACTGGTTAGGATTCGATGAGTGGATGCCATTAAAAAGAGAGAAGAGGAGCGAGAGAAGGGGGAAAAGGACCGAACAGCTGAAAGACCTGTTGCTTAGAAGGTGAGTGTCATGTGTTGGGTACTGAACACAACGTACTCATGCTAACTGTTGGGGTATGAGCTTCCTTTCATTGTTAGCTACTTTAGCCTAGCAGCTCTAGTGAACTATAGCACGGCTCCGACTCTTACCCCAGAAAGTGAGCCCCAGCCGGCCCCACCTCCACCAGCCTGCTCACCAGCCCCTCCCCTTCAACCATGGGGGGCGGGTATGCTAGTCTGTGGCGCTTGGCAAGACGGCAGGTGATCCGCGTGGGCGCCGGGCACTTCCTGGGCGGGATGATGATGCGCATGCCGTCATGGCGACTTCCTCTCATGGACCCACCCCTAGCGTCTACCATGAAACTGACCAGGAACCTGCAGAGAGGGAGCACAGGAGAGTTAGAGAGGAAGAGAGAAGGGGGAGAGGGAGAAGTGAGAGAGACACCACGCTAACCCACAACACAAACACGGATTAGTGACGATTCCCATGCTGCACCACTGTACCACCAATACACGGGGAGGGAGACGAAGAGAGAGAGAGCTTCAGATAAAGATTAAACAGACAGTGTAAAAGGGAGAGAAGAAAAGAAAAAGAGGAAAAGGAGAAAAGGGGTAATGTTGCTTCGAGCTGTTAAACCTGGCAGCATTCAGAATCTGATCTTTACAGCTCCAATACAGCCACAGGTAGAATGATCTACTGCATGGTTAGAATCATCTAAATCTAATTACTGCCAAGATCAATGGTTTCGAAGCAGTGATCAGTGATCAATAATGTGATCAGCTGCACCTTTATAGATGAAAAACCCATAAAAAAAATCTGTTAATCAGAAATAGGGAAACCCACAGTAAACATAAGAAAGGTAGTGACCATTAACTGATCAGAATGCATTTAACACTGATTATGTCTGATTTAAGTTTAATCATAGCACTTCAGTTCAGTAACTGCTAAATACTGTTTTAATGCAGTAAAGTCGGATCTTGTGTAATATAGTCAAATCTGATCTGGTATAATGTAATAAAGTCTGATCTAACTTGTGTATTGTAGTTATGTCTGATCTAATGTAACATGGTAAAGTTTGATCTGGTGTTATGTACTAAAGTCTGATCTGGTGTAATGCGGTAATGTCTGATCTGGTGTAATGCGGTAATGTCTGATCTGGTCTAATGTAGTAAAATCTAATCTGGTCTAATGTGGCAAAGTCTGATCTGGTGCAATGCAGTAATGTCTGATCTGGTGTGATGTAGTAAAGTCTGATCTGGTGTAATGTAGTAATGTCTGATCTAGAGTAATGTAGTAAAGTCTAATCTGGTGTAATGTAGTCATGTCCTATCTGGTGTAATGTAGTCATGTCTGATATGATGTAATGTAGTAAGGTCTGATCTGGTATAATGCAGTAAAGTCTGATCTGGTGTAATGTAATCATGTCTGATCTGGTGTGATGTAATAAAGTCTGATCTGGTGTAATGTAGTAATGTCTGATCTAGAGTAATGTAGTAAAGTCTAATCTGGTGTAATGTAGTCATGTCCTATCTGGTGTAATGTAGTCATGTCTGATATGATGTAATGTAGTAAGGTCTGATCTGGTATAATGCAGTAAAGTCTGATCTGGTGTAATGTAATCATGTCTGATCTGGTGTGATGTAGTGAAGTCTGATCTAACCGGTATAACATGGTAATGTCTGAATCAAGCAGTGTAATTAAGTAAGGTTTGATCTAACCACCGCAATGTAGTCATGTCTGATGACACAATCACATGGCTACTACTACACCTACACAGCGTGGGTTAGATCACACAGAAAGAAAGAAAGATTGATAAATTGATAAAAGAAAGAGAGAGAGGAGAGTGAAAGAGAGAGTAAGAGCAAGCAAAAGGGTGAAAGCGGAGGATAGATAAAAGAAAGAGAGAGGCAAGAGGCAGATATAGATAGAAAAGGAATGAAAGGAATAAAGGAATGGGACAGAAGGAGAGAGAAAGAGCAAGAGAGAAAGAGAGAGACAAAGAGAAAGAGAGATAGAGACAGAGAGAGAGAGAGAGAGAGAGAGAGAGAGAGAGAGAGAGAGAGAGAGAGAGAGAGAGAGAGAGAGAGAGAGAGAGAGAGAGAGAGAGAGAGAGAGAGAGAGAGAGAGAGAGAGAAAGAGTGAGAATAACTGTAGACAGTTTTCACCTGGAGTCATACTGAGGGAGCGGGGAGGAAGGGCTGTGAAAGAAAAACAAAAACAAAACAAACGAAAAGAAGAACAGAAAAGAGTGCAGGAGGCAAAAACAAACACTGGTTATTGCATTCGCTGTCATGGTCACACAGCTCACATGAAGGCCAGACGGGATGCTGGAGTGATGGGAAACCAGAAGAACAAGCAAAGAAACACAAAACAATAACCAGCTCTGCGCTTTACACAAACACACCTGGCCACAGGCGAATACCACACAGAGCCTCCACACTGCTGTGACTACTGTTAGCATCGGCGCTAATCACCGGTCAAACACAGCACATAACTCTCTCATTTCCATGTGGCGTGATGATAACAGTAACGATCAAACACACATCACTGGAGCAGCATGCATTTGAGTACCCAAGCGAATAAAACTGTCTGTTTGCCAAGGTCTATAACTATACAGTCACTGGCCACTTTATCAGAAACGCTCCTCCTGTAGCTCCGTTCTGCTGGTGTACAGGTAGAAGATGAAGCTCAAACTATCTACAAACATTTTACAGTCGCTCAACAAGGTGGAGCTACAGGGGAAGTGTTTCTGATAAAGTGGCCAGGCACTGTCCCTGTCTAGACTGAAAAATCATCAAACGACCATTAGTGGCAATAACAACGATCAAATCTGTGATGTCATAATCCCCCTGTAAAATAAAGCCCTTATGAGACTTCCTAAAAGATTTCACTAGCATGTATGTGAAATGAAAGGTCTGGACCCTACACTAGAGCCAGGCTTTGCTCAACAACTAGCCTGAAATGCTAATATTCAGAGTTTAGAGTTTACTTTAAATATTTACTAAAAAACTGGAAACACGTTCAAATGTCTGGAACAGGTTTCAGACGACCACCTTTGAGGTTAGAACTGCTAAACAGCATTAAACCAGGGTAAGTCCTGGTACAGCAGCATTAGCTTAGCGACAACTCAACATTCCAATGCTTATGATGGTTATCAACAGTGCAAATAACTGTTGTATTTAAGGGATTGCTGTAAAAACCTTAGACAGAGTGAAAGTCCCAGTTCATCTTATACAGACAGACAGACAGACTCTTACCCAGAGTGTATGGGGCTGGACACAGTGTTGTGTGTGTGGTCCACAGTGTCCGGTGTCCAGCTGTAACGTCTCAGACACTCATTCTGCTCACGGCTCACAGACAGCTGCTGCAAACACAAACGCACACGCACATGTAAACCTCACATCTCCAAACCAGTAACTTTACCATAGAATAAACATCTTTTAATGGACATTAAAGCTAAACTACACTGCTGTAGACTGAATGGGTGGAGCTAAACTGCTGTAGTGAGAAGGGGTGGAGATAAACTGCTGTAGGGTGAATGGGTGGAGATAAACTGCTATAGGGTAAATGGGTGGAGTTAAACTGCTGTAGGCTGAATTGCTGGGGATAAACTGCTGTATGATGAATGGGTTGGTGTAACTCAGCGGATAACACCACTACCCACCTTGGAACCACTACCACACGTGGGAGACCGGGGTTCGAATCCCGATGTGAGTGGCTATGCTGTTCTACGCCAATAAGAGTCCTTGGGCAAGACTCCTAACACTACACTGGCCTACCTGTAATATGAATACCCTTGTAAGTCGCTCTGGATAAGAGCGTCAGCTAAATAATGTAAATGTAAATGGAGCTAAACCGCTGTAGTCAGAATGGGTGGAGATAAACTGCTGTATGATGAATGGGTGGAGCTAAACCGCTGTAGTTAGAATGGGTGGAGATAAACTGCTGTATGCTGAATGGGTACACTTAAATTGCTTAAGGCTCAATAGGTGAGTCCAAACTGGTGTAGGCTGATTAGGTGGAGCTGAACGTGGAAGAGGACTGGGCTGAAATTCGAGTTGATAAAGATGAAGATGAAGGAAGATGTGGAAAAATAAATAAATAAAAATGTCTGAGCTGCAGCTTAATAATGTTTATTATAAACAAGGACAAACACAAAGCAGAAGTGAACAGGCCAGCAAGAAATGCAGGCGTGTGTTTGGATGAGGGAGGAAAGGAGAGAGACTGGACGACAAGGTAACACAGACACATATATACTCTATCTGAGGTGACCATGCCAAAAGTGTCATAACTAAGGTTCTACCTTGTTATGAGGGTCCACCATGTAGGAGATATCTTTAAAAACGCTCTGCAGCTTCAGGAGAAATACACACACACAACCACACACACAGAGGAGAGAAGAAAGAAGTTGAGTTCAGGAGGCAGTAAAAAGCCAGATCACGAGAGAAGACAGAGCGCTGTTTTTCTTGGTGAGGGACCAAACCTCTGTAGATCTCCTTCTCCAGCTCTCTGCATTAAAGCGGAAAAAGCTCAAATTCCTCCACCCCCCTTCCTCACCTCACACAAATGTAGTCAGTCTACCAAGATATGTTTGCATCTGAAGTTCTTTAGCTTTAGCACTGAAGGGCTATTGTAGCTAAAAGCTCAGCTAATGTTAGCATTATAGCTAAATCATCTCATACAGCTCAGTACCTGTAATAGACCTGATGATGTGGTTTCTGACACGGTATGACTTACTGCTATCTATACCATGGACTAAAGCTCAAACAGAATACTGATAGAAGCTAACACGGCTAATATTACTTGAAGATTAGCCACATAGCTCCAACGCAAACCTAATGGACAGACTATATGTTGCGAATGCCCCGCCCACAATACAGGTGTTTGATCTGCACTGAACGAAGCACCACACACATTCAGATTATCCACACAAACAAGATCCGGTTCTCAGAGTCCTGCAGGAGTTGATCACTGACTGCTACATGGCAGGATTTCTCACACACTAGATCTAAACTGACATGGCGGACGGCAGCGGGGCTGCTGCTCTGCTTGTGCTGCTGCTTTCTCTGTAGCCTCTGTTGTGGGATGTTTTACAGCCCACGTCATACAGACGTTCCAGCTGTTCCACTACTCCACAGGTTTGTTCTGCTTTGTTCTCTGTCTAACCCCCTACGCCTAAAGTGTCCACTGTACATAGAGAAACGGGCCGTCTCTCGCTGGAGATGGTCTTTCAGGCATGATGTCAACACCCCATTTCACACCAGAGAATCAGCGGCCCCTCTGCACTATAGCACACAGACTCTTCACTCTAACACTGAGGCACAACCCCGGCTGGACTGGGCGTAGGTCAGTCAAGAGTAGATTATAGATCCTCCCACACGATAGATCACAGTTTAACATCACGCTGATATCAGGAGACCTTTTATGACTGTCAGACAGAGCGCACGGGCCAGTTTTCCTGTGGTGTGGGCCGGGCATCACTGAGGGACTCTGTCTGACTATCAAAC